>OOFE01031054.1:0-11545 GCA_900323365.1 Monocentris japonica | reverse complement strand
AGAGAGAGAGAGAGATTTGCTATTTTTTTAAGTCTAATTTCCTCCTGCTCTTGCCTTCTAGTCCCTAACCTTCCTTCACACACACACACACACACACACCACGTTGCTCTTAAAGACTTTCTTCCTGTGTGCCACTGGAGTGTCTACCATCTCAAATTATAGAGGAATTCGTCTCTCTCTTTCTCCAAGCCAGGAATCTGAGTGAGTTTACTTGATGTGACGGCTTCATGAAACCAACGCTCTTCTGAATGTTTCCCTTTTCGGTAAGAAAAATACAATAACTATCTGTTCATCTATCTAGTGGATGATCCGGTCTGTAAAAGTGTTATCTGGTCTAGAAAGAAGCACTTGCTCTTTGATGCTGAGGGGCTGACAACGTGACGTCACGTCGTCTATGTTTGGCCAGTTATCCACAGGAAGAAGAACAACACACCACCAAACAACAAGATGGACCCTGAAATTCAATGTACATCACCAATAGATGTTGTGTTTTTTTTTTTTTTTTAACTAACTTCCTTCCTTATTCTGATACTGGAGTCCAGTGAAAACAACTGGTCCCTAACCCAACAGAACCAGCATAAAGCAACACAGTAGTTCTAAATCTGTCGAGGACATCACTGGGATGTGTGTGTGTGTGTGTGTGTGTGTGTGAGTGTGAGAGTGAGAGAGAGGTTGAAGTACTGCATGTTCCCTCCCTTAATATTAGTTTGACTTGGCCGGCCCCACAGAGACAGAAATATGAAGAGAAGACGAGACTATTTGAGGATTGTTGCTTAATAGTCACACTAATAAGTCTCTCACACACACACAGAAGCACACACACACACACACACACACACACTCTGTAACTCTCTCTCGTTGACACTCTCTCTCACTCACACACACAATGCTGCTCATGGCAGTTGGTAATGCTGCAGCATATGGAAGTCATTCATCTTTCCAGGTAAGATAAAGCACATTGACACAATAGACAGTCCCCAGTGTATGTGTGTGTGTGTGTGTGTGTGTGTGAGTGTGTCACAAGAAAAGCACTACGTGAATTTTTCCTCTCTACCCCGTATTCCAGCGTTTTCTCCTTTCTCCTCCTCTCTTTCTCACACTGCTGTTTTAAATGGATCTATCCATCTATCTATCTGTCTGTCTATCTATCTGTCTGTCTATCCATCTATCTATCTGTCTGTACCCTACAGTAGCCTCTTTGTTAAAGTAAATTGGCAAATTTCACTGTGCAGGATTTTCCTCATCTTTCTATCCCTGTGAGGACATTTGGTCCACACACACCACAACGCTCCGCGTTCTCATGCCGTGCACGTCCCGCTGTCGGTGTAGCCAATGAGATCGCTGCATCTGACAAACAAAGTCAAATCGCTTCCTGTGCTGTGGTCAAACACAACGGGCCTCACCCGGGTTCAAAGTCATCCTGGAAACCACAGCTAACACCCTGCTCCTACTTCCTGCTGAGACGAGGCGTCTGGGTGTCATCTGAGGGGAACAGTAGGCTACGAAGCGTACCGTGTAGTCAACATCACGGGTTCTCTGTTGGACTCCTATTAGACGGCTGTCAGGTGACGTCACGCCCCCTCTGGCAGCCATATTGGATCCTCTGCTCATTTTTAAATTCAACTTGGTGACAGAATTGAATAGACATGATTAATTTCTGTGCTGTTTTACTGGAAACTGATCATATCACAATTTTAATTTAGATTTAGTGTTGAGATCATGTAGCTTGTTAGCTAGCTAACCATAGCATCTGGTCAGCTAACCGTCACTGTCTTGTTGTTAACACATCTGGTTAGCACACTAGCTAACGTAGCTAGTAGAAGCTAGCGTTAGCAGTGGCTAGTAGTCAGTAACTAAACTAGCCTGCTGGCTAGTTAGCTAGCTACCAGTTTGTTCAGGTTCACTGAGCTGACTCTTCTCCAGCTCCAACTCAGAGTGTTTTGGAGTAGAGACTAGGGCTAAAGACAAGACAGTTGACTGAGTCACAGTAACCTACATTTGGAGACAAATCTACCTGATCACACTGTTCACTTTTACTGAGAACGTTACTGGATGGATCTACAGACACACCACAACAACCTGGTTCAGCTAGTGAACTTCTTCTTGCTCAGTTGTTGTAACATTACATACAGCCATTTCTCCTCTGGACCTCCATAATGCCGCCAGATGTGGTTTCTGGGAGATTTGTGATGCAACTGCAGAGAGCCTCTATAAAACATAAATGTCACTGAAGTAATCTTAGAAACGATGAAAAATGCGAAGCTCCTGCAGCAACGTGAAATGCAGAACTCAGGGAAAAATCAAGGAGTGATTTAACTTCTCATTGTGCTGCAAAATGTGGAGCTTTGAACATGTAGCAAATGTGTGTGTGTGTGTGTGTGTGTGTGTGTGTGTGTGTGTGTGTGTGCTGCTTTGCTTTGGATGTGCTGGTGAAATAAATAAAGAATGACTCACCACATGTTAAAAAGTCTTTGAGCTTTGCTGAAACACAGCGAGTGTGTTCAGTCAACTCTCCTTGGGGGCGTTGGGGGTTACAGAAGAATAAATCAATGGTTATTCTTATTGTACAACCTCGTCTTTTTCTAAGTCTACAATAACGTCATTGTTAAAGCCAGATTTGTTTTAATCTCTCGTTTTGGTGCAGGTCTTCCTTCCTCCCAGCGCTGACATACATAATTCTAACAGTGTCATTTCAAACCTGCTAAAAATGGAGTTGCAATGTAAGAAACTAGAGGGTGAAAGAGTGAAGTGGATGTGGAGGTCAGCTTATCAACAGCTAACCCCAAGCACATCCTTAAGACTGACAGCTATGGGAAAGCTCCTGATTAACAGCAGCAGTGTGGAGGACATAAACCAGCTGTGTGTGTGTGTTTGTGAGTGTGTGTGTGTGTGTGTTAATGCCTCGTTCCATTATCTGTAGGAGGCGACAGGAAGTAAGGTTCAGCCCGGGAGAAAGTCAGGACCTCAAACCCCCCGAGAGAGAGAGAGAGAGAGAGAAGGAAAGAGAGAATGGTGGCGAGAGGTTTGACAAGACAGGAAGGTAAAAGAGAAAGATCAAACTGAACAGAAAAAGAAGAGATAACGGGGTGAAATCCTCTCAACCCAGAGGTAAAAAAAGACGACGGGCAGCCAGAGGGCCGAGGCAGAAAGGAGACAGGAGATAGCAACAGTTGAAAAGATGAGAAAGGGAAGAGATGTTTGTCCAGACGTAAAACATGCTGACTTTCAGCAAACCTTTCAGCACAACAGATAGCATGCTCAGCTCCCCTCCGTGTGTTACGAGAGGAAGCTGAACGCCGCCGTGGAAGGCCGACTCTACTCCATTTGACGATTAGGATCAGGAATGTGGACAATATTTGCTCATAGTCTCTTATCTGTAAACCCACTTTTCCTAGGAAAGTGCATCAAGTTCAGAGTTGTGCTGAAGCTTCAGGCCGAATATGCAGCAATAACTGACCAATCATAAGGCGGATTTTATCGGGTTCACTGAACATGAACTAACGAAGGTGGTACTGAATAGCACACTAAAGCCTGTTGTGCAGCAGGGTGGCGTCCCGTCACAACTGATGACGCAATAACTACCAGATAATTTAAAGATTTGCCAAAATATGATCAAAAAGAAGCTGTCATGGGTTGAAGATGTAATAAAACCCATTCATGTAATAAATAGCTGGTTTATGTACTAACATCACACTATTATTTGCCATGTCTGTAGCATATTGTTTACCGATGATGCACTAATAATATTGACTAATAAAGTTATTACATTCTTCTTATTCTTGATGTTATTACATTATTACATTATTTATATCAGTTTTTTTTTATGTTTTCAACCCATTTCGAGGGGTTGGTAGGTTTATCTTTACCTATGGATCCATCTTATCCATCCAACCACTTCATATGAGCCGTACTGTCACACAGAAGACCAGTCATTATGGGATGTTTGCTGGAGTAAATGCCTTATAAATGCAAAAACACAGTGTTCAGTGTGGGAAGGCTAATATAGTAGCATTGTAGCAGGTGAGAAAGGTAACGGTCCCCACATTGATTAGTCAGTTCCAATGCATTGATTTGTTGGATGTTGAAGGGTGCAGAGCTCCTGCAGATAGATCTACAGCTCTGTTGATCCTGAAGCGTTGTATGTACATCTGGAAAGACATGCACACTGTTTATTGCCTATTTTCGTCTTGAATAGAACTTGATTTGGTCTCGACCCCCTTTGGACCTGGTCTTGGACTCGACTTGGACACGACTATGCTGGTCCAGGTTACAGCCCCGCCTCGACCTACATTCACATTTCAGGCTTTTAGCAGAAACTCTCATCCAGAGCGACTAACAATTCGTGCAACAGGAGAATAAGCTTCAATTTCCAGACCACCGACATTACAAACCCAAAAGTATTGAACCCAGAAAAGACAAAACGCTAAATGTCTTGAGATTTCTATCCTCTATCTCCCTCCTACTGCCTCGTACTCTGACTTTGTAAATCCTTGTTTATGTCTTTTGGCCCCTTCCTCCCTCTCTGGCTGCAGGGCTCCTAACATACAGTTAATGCATGGCTGATATCTAAGGTCAATTGCCTCTACTTTTGGCTCCAAATCTCCCAGAGGGCATTCACCCTCCCATTTTCCTTTTCTCTCTCTCTACCCATTTTTTCCCTCTCCATTCCTCCTCATTTTACATTTTTGGCGTTTAGCAGACACTCTCATCCAGCAGCTCACAATGAGTGTGGATGTAGGGGTTGAGTGTCTTGCTCAAGGACACATGGCTGTTGTGGGGTTTAAACCTTTGACCTTCCAATTATAGTGCAGTCTTTCTAACCACAGAGGCCTCACCTCTTCCTTATGAGGTGAGCGCCTAATCTAGTCTAGTTCATGAAGTGGGGCTGCGACAGCGAAGACTGGCTCCTCCCCCTTCATTGAGCCGCTGTAGATTTTCCCAGCTTGTCAAAGAATTCGATCTGGTGACTTTCTAGTCTTGGTGTTGGGATTCTGGTCACCTCCATACCTTCCCCATCGTTTTATTTACCACTACATTGCTGCCCCAAACCTCCCCCACTCTCACTCCCACTCACCCTTGTATCCCCTTGTTGGAAGTGTCATACCGTATTATAACTCATGTCATAATCATTCACAATTCTCTGTTTAAATGTATTATATAGGTAAACAAACCTCGACACCCTCTTGTGTTTATATAAAACATGTTTAGCCGTCACATTTTCTCAATAGTCCAGACAATACATTTTACAGTTTAATAATGTCTTCCATCCAATAAATCGCGATGTAAACAAAGCCACACAGCGTCTAACATGGTGAAATCTTTTCAAGGAGTGATGAAACTAAACGACTTGACATCTTGCAAAAAAAAAAAAAAGTCTTATTTTTGAAATAATATGAAGCTTCAGTGATTTTTCTTTTCACACGGCTTTTATTTTTCTACAATAAAACGGTGTTCAAATTTACAGCATCATGCTTTTGTAAAGAGTCAAAGTTTTTTCATTCCTCTGTTCAGTATTTCAATATTTTTTTCAGTATCATCTTAACTTGTCTCCTGGATCTCTAGTGTTTTAAGGTAACAGTTGTTAAAGCATAACCCTGTCTTATATCGTTCATTCTGTTCTAACAGTGTGCCTTCCACTCCCCTTAGTGTCTTTTCGTTATTGAGACTGTAGTAAAACTGAGAGAGACGTAGGAGGTTCTGGAGTCTTCCCCACTGCACCATCAATAGATTTCTTAGCTGCAGGAGATTTAAGTATTCTTCAGCACATTTCCACAAGAAAACTTTCTTCAATGTACGTATTTTTGCGTATGCTTTAGTTTCATTGAACTTGAATACGCCTTAGTGCAGGTCGGAGCTGGTCAGAGCTGGACCAGTGAAAAGTCTGAAAGACCCTCTTGTTGCCATAACAGATAAACAGCAACCACAGCAACTTTGTTTGTGTGTGTGTGTGTGTGTGTGTGTTTGTTTGAGAGAGAGCGACAGAGAGAAAGAGGGTCTGATTAACCCTTTGTATGTCTATTCCTGCTAGGTTGGGAGTGCACCTCTGACATATGAGATAAACTGTGCTTTGCTGCAAGGATTTCATTAGCTATAATAATCAAGACACACCTCTCTCTCTCTCTCTCTCTCTCTCTCTCTCTCTCTATTTTTCTCTTTCTCTCTCCAACTTAAACAAGCAGAGAGGGGAGGAAGAAAGGAGTACGGGAACGACTCATGCTTATTGATTTATCGAGATTTCAAACACATCCTAAAGGAAAGAGGAAAGAGGAAATTCTTTGAGAAACGTTCCCTCTGAAGTTCAGAAACGTGTTTAAAAGTAATCTCCTTTGTTAAAGCATGTCTTTCAATGTGCTACCTGTTTTCACTGACGTCTGACACATTCAGATGTTATTCTTCAACTTTTTCACAGTGTGAAGTTTGAAGTTAATTGCGGTCAGGCTTTTTGACCACCAACAACTGGTTGTTGACTAAATATCTATTTTTTGGGGGGTAGGGTCATTCTTTACCCTATACATTCTTCTTTTTCAAGTTATCTTCTTTGAAATTATCCTGAGGTCTGCATTTCTGACTAATTATCATCCCTCCTTTGATGTGTGGTCGAATTGCAGGCAGCATCAGATAAGGAACATTTGTGAATGTAGGTGGAGCCAAAGAAAAACAAAGCATTGAATCCATATTTCAACTTGCATCAGTGTGGAACTGAAGTATTTGAAGTATCTCACAATGGAGGTCTAGAATAGAGAGAGAGAGACACTGGGACCTCATAAGTCAGTTCTAAATCTTGGGATTGTGACCTCATAATGAAGTTCTAGAGTGCTTGGGATGACTGACCTCACAATGGACCTCACGCTTTGAGGCTTTACAGTTATTTAACAAATCTCCTAGCAACCACAGCTGGTGCCATCATTGAGGTCAATTGGAGAATTGGCTGTGCACAAATAATGTCTAAATGTAGAACAACAAAACAGTGAGATACTTGAACCAGGTTGTTGTGGTGTGTCTGTAGATCCATCCAGTAACGTTCTCAGTAAAAGTGAACAGTGTGACCAGGTAGATTTGTCTCCAAATGTAGGTTACTGTGACTCAGTCAACTGTCTTGTCTTTAGCCCTAGTCTCTACTCCAAAACACTCTGAGTTGGAGCTGGAGAAGAGTCAGCTCAGTGAACCTGAACAAACTGGTAGCTAGCTAACTAGCCAGCAGGCTAGTTTAGTTACTGTTAACATGGGACTGCTAGCCACTGCTAATGCTAGCTTCTACTAGCTACATTTACTTGTGTGCTAATCAGATGTGTTAACAAGGCACAGACACTATGGTTACCTAGCTAGCAAGCTGACTTTATCTAAACAAAATCGAACTGATGCATGGCAAAATGGTGAAATGATCTGTTCCCAGTCAAAAACAGCACAGAATTGAACCATGTCTATTCAATTTTGTTGAGACGGCAGTCGGAAGTTCAAAAACGCAATCAGCTGTTCAGAGCCACTGTTGGCCAGAGCTGTGGACCTCCAATATGGCCGCCAGAGAGTGCGTTACGCCACCTGAAAGCCCTCCACGCTGCCGTTGCCACTGATGGAATGTGAAAACGTCTTCGGCCCTGTATTGGGCGGCATCAGGCCCCTCTAGCCCCTCGGTCTCCACACACTGTGGTGCCAGCCGGTCTTGAGAACCAGGGGCCTTCCATCAGTGTCTGTTAAGTGACCGTTTCATAAAGATAAGTGCCATTCAGAAGGGAAAAGAGTTCATTATCAATTCAAAGAGTTGCCTTATGTCAGGGCCTGTCATCACCTGGATATAAGAGACCACTTGGATGCTACGGCAACCCATGGTTGAACCCTGCTGTAGACCTGCTTCAGTAGAGTCATAATGAACTCCGTGGCTGACAGGCAAGATACTAAAACCTTGCCTGGTTTAGCAATGACAAATGGAACAAAAAATAAAAATGGATTGTCTGACAAATGTCTTTTAAAATGATGCCAACTTTCTATACATGTTATTACTTATTTTGCCCTTTCTTTTTAGCCTTTATGTTTTTATGCTTGCAGTTGTACTTGGTGTGTTTACTATGTTTCACTGGCATTTTGTCTGCACAACATTTTGTGAGCGGTTAGTTATTAGTTATTTAGTTGTTCGTTATAAGTTGTCACTACTCCTGTATAAACTGTGTGGTGCAAGGATAATGTAAGTGAAGAAGCCATGTGGTAGATCATAGTCAATGTACCTTTAGCTAGGATGTCATTATAAATAAGAATTTGAAGAGTATTCCAAAAAAATATTATACTCCTCTTGGAAAAATAACCACTGCTTGAAGTTTATCGTTAAATACCTCAAACCTCAGTGTAGATGATCCTGGCTGTAAAAGTGATAGCATTTAGTCAGCCAAAGACTTTTTGTGCTGTCGATCATTTAATTTCTATTGTTAAATAAAGCTAAAATATGAATAAAAATGAGACATTGACAAATGTTTTGAAGGGTGTGAAGCCAGAGTAATGGGGCGCTGTGGGGTTCGTCAAAACAGAGGGTCAGGACTTCACATCTGCTCCTATTTGTCTTGGCTTTGACCGAATGTTGCCAGAGCCAGATCCAGAGAGAGAGAACACAATACAATACAGTGGAATAAAATGGGATAAAACTTTATTGTCCAAACAGGTTGGAAACTTGCCTCTGGCTTCACCTCAGTTACAATAAAAGCACACACATTAACAACATCACACTATGGATCAGTAAAGAAAAAAAGAGATTGAAAAAGCGAGAGGGCTCGGGGAAACTAACGAGAGTAGGGGGGTATGGATGAATCTGACCATGTAGATGGTGGAGGTAGGTGTCGTCAAGTCAAGTCAAGTCAAGTCAAGTCAAGTCAAGTCAATCAAGTCATGCAGTTTCTCATCTGATGCGTCTACATTGTCCCTAACTTTGGCTTTGACATCGGGACAAAAACAATGTGTTTGAAACCCAGCAACAGATCAAACCCAGAGGAGAGGGTGGCTCCAGAAGTATGAGGCAGATAATCAACTTGAGTCCAACAGCCCCATGACGTTTACCCCTCAGAAATGTGTTGTTTGTTCTGCCACATTGTGCAATCTGTGGTAATCTCTCACCCCTGTGCTGAATGAGTCTCAGTCTCTGGGTATCTGGGAGGTGATAGCCAGTGAAATCAGAATCTGCTTAGCATCACTCCATCTGCTTCAAGACCGAGGCTCTGCGCTTTTCCAGGGAGGGAACTCCTGCTACAGGGTTTTCCACGGAGACCCGGTGGAGAGGCTGGTCGATGCTCCTGTACCGTGCTGCCATCTAGCTTTCACAGGAGCACTGCACTTTGGAAATGAACATGAAGGAAGGAAAAGGTTGCAAAGACACTCGAGGAGCAGAGAAGGCATGGCATTCACCTTCATACAGCTGAAGAGGTCTATTGGAAAAGAATATGACTTGGAGTTCATCACCTAACCCACCTTCTCCACCTTCAGTTCACTGGGTTTCAGTGGAGAGTTTTAGTGTCCCATGATGGTCGAAATGCTGTTTCAGAGGATTTTCCATCCTGAAAAGAATGCAATTCTGGGGGAAACACTGACATGTGACACTTTCACAGACTGGATCACCTGTATACATCAGTGTTTCCCCCAGAATGTTTTACTATCCTTCAACAATAAAGGAGTGATACTTATTGATCCCTGTAGGAAAAGTCTCTTTTCATCCCACGGGGAGGTCAGAGGTCAGCTACAGAACAACATCCCTGGTGCTGGCAGGGATTCAGTGTCTTGCTCAAGGACACTCCAGCAGGGATTTTGACTTCTAAACAGGCGTATACTGCTTGCCTGCAGTAAAATGCCGGGGATTTATATATGACTGTGATTGTGAATGAGCCTCGATCGGAGCATGAAACACAACGGGACGCTCTTCTCCAGGTTGCTGGCTTCTCACCAGTCCTCACCCTGGATTCGCCCCAGTCTGTTGGACCACAGGGACCGATGCTGCATTCCTCACACCCGTCTGGTCCCGAGATGGAGCAGTAAAACCCAGAGTAGATCTGAAGTCTCAGCAATCGCCTGGTTAAGAGCACATGGGGAGAAAAACCCTGGCAGGACTTTTACTTTCTGAACCACAAAGTTTTCCACCTCTGCTGAAACATCATTTGAAAGAAATACACCTACTTTTACCGACTGAGGGTTAGTGTCCCATGATGGTTTAAATGCTGTTTAAGAGGCTTATCCACCGGGACCACCGGATTATTCTGAATCTCAGTCGACTTCAGTCTAAACATATCAGTTTAAAATCCATATTGGTCAAACAGTCGTACATACTGACACATATGGTACAAACACAACCTAACACATCACACACGTCACTGTTGCCACCAAATTTGAGATTTGTGACACACGAAAAACACAGTATGATTAAGTTGCAGTTGTCCCATGTAGCCGACCCCTCGCCCTGCAGCTATGAAATCCATTGGGAATGTTTTGTCATCCTCAAGGATACAGTGTTCCCTGTTCGCCCAACTGGAATGACGGACTGGAAGCTGGAGTGGCTTTCACCTCCCAAACTCATCCACCAGACCTGGCAACAGCTGAAAAAAGGTTTCAACAGCAATCAAATGGAAGAGTTAGAAGGTTTTATAAAAATGGCTGAAAGATTTTGTTTTTATCTGTTTGTCTCTAGTGTTTATTACTTGAGTTCATTTATTAGTACCAATGGATTTTGGGCGGAAAAAGAAAAGGTTCCCACTGAGTTAGGATTTTATGTCTTTTCTTTTCTTAAAACTTGACCCGATTTTGTTCTTAGAAATGAATTTTGATTCAGCTTTCAATTTGTTTTGTGTATTTTTTGTTCTCTGATATTTACTATATTAAGGTGTCCTGACAAATGAAATGAATACTACTACTACTACTACTACTACTACCACTAGTACTACTATCACTACTACTACTACTATTACCACTACTATTACTACTACTACTATTACTACTACTACTACTACTACTACTACTACTACCACTACTACTACTATTACTACTACTATTACTACTACCACTACTACTACTACTACTACTACTACTACTACTACTACTACTACCACTAGTACTACTATTACTACTACTACTACTATTACCACTACTATTATTACTACTACTATTACTACTACTAATACTACCACTACTACTACTACCACTACTACTACCATTACTACAACTACTACTACTACTACTACTACTACCACTAGTACTACTATTACTACTACTACTACTACTACTACTATTACTACTACTATTACTACTACTACTATTACGACTACTACTACTACCACTACTACTACTATTACTACTACTAATACTACCACTACTACTACTACCACTACTACTACCATTACTACTACTACTACTACTACTATTACTACTACTAATACTACCACTACTACTAATACTACTACTACGACGACAACTAGTACAACCACTGTTACTACTGCTAACAATAATAGCGTTTTATGTTGTAATGGTGATAAGTCTGATCGTCGTCATCATCATCACCATCGTCATCATCATCGTCATCATC
>OOFE01031051.1:4554-15955 GCA_900323365.1 Monocentris japonica | reverse complement strand
ATCTATCAAAGTCATTGATCCCAACATCAGGCAGTAGATCTGCTCTATTAACAAGGTCACCACTTTCCCAGATCCACACAGAGCTCTGTGAGTCTCTCTCCATCACCCCCAGTCCTCCACCTGTTCCCCTGAGATCTAACCATTGTCCCCCAGCTATAAGAGCATTGAGCATGTGGCGGCTCCACATTCCTTATTGTCTCACCAAGCTCTCTGATTGGCTTAGACTGTGAGAAACTCCAACCAGACCAAGACCCACACATTCATATGGAGATCTGGGACTATAAATAGGAGGGATGAAGCCAGTAGAGATCAGATTCTCTCTACAGAGACCTCTACAGCACAGAGATCCAGACATGGCACCTACAATCACTTCAGCAATGACCAGTTCTGAGGAGCAGCTGACTCTGACCCACAAGGTAAATTGAAGACTCAAGTTCATGGAGACTTAAACACTATTTGTGTTCATTTGTTGTATTTCGTTGTTGCTACACTTCAGAATAAGTTTATTAATGACTTTCTTCCTCTTTCTTCTCCAGCTCAGAAAGCCAGTGGTGGAGAAGTTACGCAGAGAGCGAATCAACAGCAGCATTGAGCAGCTCAAGTCTCTCCTGGGTCCAGAGTTCCTCAAACAGCAGCCTGACTCCAAGCTGGAGAAAGCAGACATCCTGGAGATGACAGTTTGCTTCCTGAGACGACTGCAGCAGCACCAACCTGTGAACTCAGCAGCTGTCAATCAGGGCTACTCCAGGTGTGTCCAAGAGGTGCTGCACTTCCTGTCCAAGGATGAGGTGAAGACACAGTCCCAGAGAAGACCGCTGAACCACTTCCACAACCTGCAGTCAGACTCTGATGAGAACCTGAGAGAGGCTGGCTTGTCTCTTCTGAGCTCCCCAGTCCAGACCAGCTTCACCAAAGAGAAGAGTCCAGTTAGCAGCGCCCTCTGGAGGCCGTGGTAGAGACCTGCAGACTGGAGCTGTAAACGTAAAAGGCCACATTGGCTGTTATCAAATACATTATTCTGAAATTGAATAGATGTTTTCCTCTGTCTATGCAGAGGATTATGCATTCATGACTAAGCCCTACTGGGTTGATATTCTGACTTTCTAGTGAAAACATGTTTTCCGAGAAAATGGCAATATTTGACTTTTTTTCTTTCTTAGTGAAAATGCTGAGTAACAAACAATGTATTCAATGAATACCATATTATCTCTCCTTTATTGATCAATATGATCAAAAGGTGGCTATTACTGGCCAGCGTCATCGCAACTGCCTTCTGTGCCTGTTCTGTGTCAAGATTAAGCCAAATACTATTAGTTTATCATGAGAATATGAAAAGGCAAATTTCATTGTTATGCTACATTCTTGTAGTGATATTTTAATGTGCACCTTCTATGATGTTCTTCCTTCACGACGATTATTAACCCATGTTGGGTCGTGTAATCATCACGCTGATCCCCAAGTAAATCTAAGATCATCATGTTTTGATGCTTTGCTTTGTCGTGTATGTACATGAATGTACATTTCAAAGTTATTTTCTCTCAGTGCAAGAGAGTTCTTGTGTTTGGACTGTACGAAACGATTCCACGTCTTTTGTAAAGATTGGTGTATCCATAACTCTGTATGAGTACATTGTGTCTTGGAGTAGTGTCCAAGTTTTTGTTGTGATGCATCATCGCCTCTACTGCCTCAATTGAGACAATTAAACCTGATGTGACTCATTTATTCTTTTGAATAAATAATCATAAACTGAATCCTGAACTTTGCAGTTTCATTCTTCACATAGATAGGTCTGTGGTGTACTTATATATCTCATTTATATTACATTACAGTCATTTAGCAGACGCTTTTATCCAAAGCGACTTACAAAGGTGATAGTTGACACTATGTGGAGATGTTGCATCTCATCTGAGTGCAGTAACACTGGATGGATCCAGATCGATAGAAGAATTGATAATCATCTGCTCAATTACTTGGTTATTTTAGGTGTAAACAGGGGTTAAAAAATCTTGATAATTAATCAATAAGGACCACTAATTTAACAGTTGATATGACTTGTGACGATACTGTGACGTTTACAAGACAACGCCCACTATTTCGGCAGACTGTGCGTGGATCCTGATTGGACAGCGGGACGCACACAGACACCCGGGCAGCGTCAGGTCGTTTCAGTTTCGACCATGGCGGAATGTTATCCAGTTGATAGGAATAGTCACAGGATGGATAAAAGCATTACTCTCCCACCCGATGAAATATTCCGCAACTTGGAAAACGCGAAGCGGTTCGCCATAGATATAGGTAACTGGGATATACATTTTTAGCGTTCTTCAATTATCGCTGCTTGAACGTAATCCCTGAGTGTTTCTAAGAGGCTCTGCAGCAGCCTGATGACATGACAACACATGCCTTGAAGTGAAAATAAACATATCAAAGATAGTCATTTTGGCCTAGTTAACGCTCATACAATCCACACGGCTATTTACCGTGAAAGTGGCAATCTAACGAGCTATCGCAGTTGTCTTTATCTGGATGGAAAGTGGATGAATGTCAAACTAGATCTCAACTTTAAGTGCAGCAGCGTTAACGTTAGCTAGCCTGCGTTACGTCTTCAAATCAGCCTCCGGTTAGCAACAATTTGATAGTTTAGCTAGCTGTTTCTTAACGCTAGCGGCTAACGTCTGTGTTGTAGTAGTAACCTGTTTCCACTCTGACAGATTTTTCACAGGACGCTATCAATGTTGTTTTGCTTTTGACAGGTGGATCTCTTACAAAGCTCGCCTACTACTCTACTGTTCAACACAAAGTGGCCAAAGTACGATCTTTCGACCACACTGCAAAGGTAATGATTTCTGACCACCATTTTATTCTTCAGTTGGTTTCTGTAACAGTTGAGTCAGGCTACGTAGTTTGGCGTGGTAGAGGCGTTACCAACAACTACAGTGCATTCAGAAAGTATTCACACCCCTTCACTTTTTTCACATTTCCCTCATCAATCTACACTCAATACCCCATAATGACAAAGTGAAAACAGAATTTTAGAAATTTTTGCAAATTAATTAAAAAGGAAAAACTGAAATATCACATCGACATAAGTATTCAGACCCTTTACTCAGTACTTCTTGGGTATGACGCGACAAGCTTTGCACACCTGGATTTCTGCCAGTCTCTGCAGATCCTCTCAAGCTCTGTCAGGTTGGATGGGGACTATCGGTGGACAACCATTTTCAGGTCTCTCCAGAGATGTTCAATTGGGTTCAAGTCAGGGCTCTTGCTGGGCCACTCAAGGACATTCACAGAGTTGTCCCTAAGCCACTCCTGCGTTGTCTTGGCTGTGTGCTTAGGGTGGACCACAGGTGGACTCCAATCAAGGTGCAGAAACATCTCAAAGATGATCAAGAGAAATGGGAGGCACCTGAGCTAAATTTCAAGTGTTATAGCAAAGGGTCTGAATACTTATGTCGATGTGATATTTCAGTTTTTCCTTTTTTATTAATTTGCAAAAATTTCTAAAATTCTGTTTTCACTTTGTCATTATGGGGTATTGAGTGTAGATTGATGAGGGAAAACATGAATTTAAACGATTTTAGCAAAAGGCTGCAACATGAAAAAAGTGAAGGGGTCTGAATACTTTCTGAGTGCACTGTAGATTTATGGACTGTTTATGGCCGTTTTGCAGATCATGTGTGCTCTGTGCATCTGTGCTCTCATTTCATTTATGTCTCTTTTGTCCAGGAGGCTGCCAGTGACAAGCTCTATGAGATATCTGTACAGGAAGAGATCACTGCTCGCCTGCACTTTATTAAGTTTGAAAATACATACATTGAAACTTGCTTGGACTTCATCAAAGACCATCTGGTCAATACTGACACCAAAGTCATCAAAGCCACAGGTGGAGGGGCACACAAGTTCAAAGAACTCATTGAGAAGAAACTTGGACTCAAGTGAGTGTCCAAGCCAGTTTCCCTTTGGTTAAAGAAAGCCTGCTTCTATGCTATATCACTTAGCTTTTGGTGTAATGATGTATTACACTACACCAGCTGATTTGACAGATTAGCACCTTTAACCAGAGAGGGGGAACTAATGCTGCGTTCCATTCAGTCAAAAGCCAAAAATTCCCAGTTGGTAGGCTGTAATTGCAACCTCGGTGCGCTCCAGTGGTCCTGCACAGAAAAAGCAGGGAGGAAACATGGACGCTTGTGAGATTTGATTTGCCCAATGTAAAATTCTGTTCCCCGTGCAGCAGCTAATGTTATGGCAATGATATTTAGCCTGTTTGGCAAAACGTAATGTTGGCAACTCTATATGTAACTATACATTTAGAAGTAATATCTTTAACCATTTACCATACAGGTGTTTTGATGGATTTAAGTTTGTGCAATTCTGAAAATCAACCTTTTTTATTTTGAGTATTATTTTAAGGATTATAAACATGTTAAAAGTAATGCCATTTAATGTTTACAGTGTGTGACGCCAGATAATTGCATGGAAAACTTTGGGTTGAGAAATCTTGCCTGAGTTTCTTACTCGGAATTCCGACTTGAAGGGCCGCTGCATTGCATTTTTCCTAGTAGGAACTCAGTTATTTCCAATTATCCGTCATCTCTAGAATGCATCATAATCTGTGAAATCAGCTGGAGTAGTGTTTGTTCTTGATGACACATCATGACTCATTTGGTATATTTTATTTTTGGATTTACCAGCCACTTTGGCCAGATGACAAAATGCAGTGTTCTGCTTTGGCTATAATTCACATTTGACTGAGAATGACTTTAGCTAATGGACCTTAATGTGTTGCCTTATGCCAGAGTGGACAAAGAGGACGAGATGACCTGCCTTATCAAGGGCTGTAACTTTGTCCTGAGGAACATCCCCCATGAGGCTTTCGTCTATGCCAAGCATGCTGACTCGGAGTTCCGCTTCCAGAATACTCACCCAGACATCTTCCCTTACCTGCTTGTAAACATCGGCTCCGGGGTGTCAATAGTCAAGGTAATAGCTGCTGAATCAAGGCTTTCCCTGGCTTTTAGGGAGCCTTATGTTGTAAAGTCACTCATGCTGTGGGTGTTGCAGGGGGAGTGATGACTGTTTTAAGATCACATAACAATCATTAGTCGTAAAAATATAAGGCTTTCAGAACCTATTCAGAATCCCCGAGCAAGGAAAAGGCAATAGTGGAACTAATTCAGTTTTATCCAAGTACAACAACAGAAGGCATTGCAATGCATGCAATTTGGTGGCACGTAAATATTTTCTTTTTCCATTTTGTTGGTGAGAAAGACACTTAAGTGGGCTGCTTAAGAGATTAATAGGCAGGGAAACTGGCTGCTGACTCCGCTCCCCCTCTGGGGACTCAATTTTATAGGTTCTTACACACAAATGTTGTGCTTGAATCCAAATCCAACCTAGATGGGGTGATTTATGAAAAAGTCAGGTGGATGCCAGAATCAGTGAGTGAATCATTGATATTTCTCCAAATTATTGCAATACATCAAGTTTAAACAAATTTCTATCTATATTAAATGTATGAATGCTATAGATGAGATTTTCCTTTACTTTCTATAATTTTAAATTATTGTGATTCAAATCAAGGCTCAAAACAAATAATATTTTATAGCCTAAATGAGGCCTACAGTCAAGACATGAGCAAATTATCTCAGTTTTTTCTGAATTGAAAACATTAAAATGTTGATAGAAATATCAGGCCAAAGCTTGTTTAAACTATGAAACATGCATACAATGTATGCACAGTGCAATTTGCAGTACAAATGTTTTCACCTGCATGTTTTATTTAATAATTGAATTCAAAGGGAGTGAGGTGTTATATCCCATTCTCTTGAACAGGTTGAATCGGAGGACAAATTTGAGCGTATAGGAGGGAGCTCAATAGGTGGGGGCACATTCTGGGGCCTTGGAGCCTTACTCACCAAAACAAAGGTATTATTTGTGACCCACCTTACTCTTGTTGTTAATAGTTGTTACTTTGTCTCTGAAGTTGACTGTTAAAACTTGGCTACTCAGTGTTATGCTTATTTTTAACATTATTTGCTGCTTTCTTGAATGCTATAGACCAGACGCATTCCTTTTCCCTCATTCATGTGGTTATTAGAAAAATTATCAGAGCAAAGTGCAATATTTTTTTCCCCCAAAGCTTGTTAAACTTTACCTTTTGTCCTCCTTTAGAGATTTGACGAGTTGCTACAGTTGGCCTCAAAAGGGCAGCACACAAATGTCGATATGCTCGTCAAAGATATCTATGGAGGATCTTACGGGTCCTTGGGCTTGACTGGAGATCTTATTGCAAGCAGTTTTGGGAAATCTGCTACTGCTGACAAAGGTGACACACAGACACTTTGTTTTTATGTGGCTGCCCTGTAAGCCTATATATCCAGGGTAGTGTAATAAGAGAGTGGAATGACCCTGTATATCCCTTTTTAGTATCTCCATTGATTCGATATGACAACTTTAAAAACACATTAAACATAAATAAAATCATCAATGATGTCACAAAAAAAGTCAGACATATTTCCATTGTGTTCTGGATGTATACAGTCGATAGCAAGGCTGGTTTGAAATATTCCAAATGGTAATGGTGCATACTTGTGCAATTCCTACTCCAGTGAAGTAAACTGATGACCTCTCACCCAGTTGTAGTGCAGCCTTGCTCTCTCTGGGTATTTGTTACTGTTGAGAAATGTGGGGATGGCACAGAGATTCACAGCCTTTGCTGGCTTATTAAAGTAAAACCAGTTCTGAATATGACAGTGTTTGACAATGACAGTGTTTTCAGAAGTTTGGGAAATACAAAATAAGTTTAATAAGTACAAGTCGTCCACAAATTTACCACTCCACTGTGAATTTCTTGCCACTGAGATAGCTTCGTATGGCGCTATTAGGAATATTGTCAGTGTTTAGTCAAAGGTATGAAACTATAAGCATTGAATCTGCAATTTCACAGTAAAATATGTAGGAACATTATCTGTAGTCAGTGATATCTGTGTCACATGTAAACACAATGTTTTATTCTTGTAGGACATGAATGTAAGGTTGTTTTTTCACAATTTCATAATCTTCGTAATTTATATTTCTTATTCAATATTGGCCCTAAACAGAAAGGTGAAGATTTTTAGAAGCTTATCCCATATCCCAAGCTCCCTCCTAGGACATTGAAAAAAGTTTTTCCACCAGTGTTTATGGTTATGAGAAATTGGCGCAGGCCCTCTGTTGATAATGTTTCGGCAATGCTAAAATAACCATTTGGAAATCATTAGGAGAAACGTCTTTTTATTGCTGTAGTACGGCTATTTTGCCTGTATGTTTAATATAGATCTCTTGTGAATCGTAGAATTCTCTAAAGAAGACATGGCCAAGAGCTTACTCCATATGATCAGCAATGACATCGGGCAGCTGGCCTGTCTGTATGCCAAGCTCCACAACCTCTCCAGAGTGTACTTTGGAGGCTTCTTCATTAGAGGACACCCTGTCACCATGCACACAATCACCTACAGCATAAACTTCTTCACCAAGGCAAGGCCTCTTCCTCTTCCTCTTCCTCTGCTGGCACACAGACAACAGACCAGTAGATATTCTAACAGTCTGTGTTTCTTATGGATTCATTCAGCAGTGGTGCACCACCACAGCAAAGAAAAGAATACAACCGAAACAGTATAAATTTCCCTGAAAACATGAAAGTGTTAATTATGTAAAACTATCCCAAGAAAAACATTTTTAGAAACGCATCCTGCACTAGATCCATAGCTGGGACGGAAGCAGGAACCTAAAAATTCCCTTTATTACTTCATGTTTTCTCATTCTCACAGATCTCATCTTAGCCCTGAACCTGGTTTTTTATCAGCTGAACTTGATAGCAATGCACTTACGATGTTCTTACTTCACTTTTTTTGTTGTTGCAGGGTGAAGTTCAAGCCCTGTTCCTGAGACATGAAGGCTATCTTGGAGCCATTGGAGCATTTCTTAAAGGAGCAGAGGAAGATAGTAAGGAAAAACTTGTGGCTGAATGTTATTTTCCTCGATTTAGTAGCAACAGTATTATGTTGCTGAAGATGATGCTGAAAAATATTTCTTGACGGTACTTTTTTTATTTGACAGAATAGAAAAGAGACTTATGAATGTCAGTAACAATGGATGAGTAAAATGATTTAGCTTTTTCATTGTTTGCTAAAATGTCGCGATAGTAAAATTTATTAATAGACCGATTCTCCAACTTGCTTGGATTTGGCCTCCATCCGTTCATCTCAGTTCTCACACACATCATGTAAGGTCTCCCTTACACAGAAGCCTGAGAACTGTTTGGAAACATAATATAAGTAATATTACATAAAATAGATCCTTATTTAAACATTTATTTCCTCAGATATGTGTGGAACCCTGGACTCAATATCTGTCTGTCCTTGAGATAAACAAGGCTTATTGATTGCCATGACATAGAAGAAGTGACTGTTGCCAGTGCTACATGAGGACACAAGGACTCAAATTTATAGTTCACATGACAACAAAGAGTAAACTGTTGTTTCTACCACTCATCTAGATCCAAACCAGTACAGCTGGGGGGAGAATTATGCTGGAAGCTCAGGCCTCATGAGCGTTTCTCCAGATATAAATCCCATGCAACGTGCACGCAGTGGAACGGTGAGTCCATAAGAAAAGAATCATCAGACCTACCAGCAATCCAAAACCCATGACCTGAAATGCAATACAAAAATTCAGTGATTTTTATTTTTGTCTTCACGTCGCCCTCTTCCATCAAGTTTCTGAGAATTGCATATTTGATCTTCATTTGATATGATATTTTTTGTGGAAATGTCATCACCATTGTCCTCTGAATCATCTGTCATCTCTCTTTGCAATCTCCTAATCTTTCTTTTCATTTCCTCTCCACACATTCCACTGTTTACCTAACTCTCTCCTTCAGTTTCCCGTAAGTACTTCCTCCTGCTTTACTCATGCTGTGGTTGGATGACATGTTGCTTGTGCTCACAGTGTCTTGCTTTGTAACTATAAACACTTGACTAAAGTTTTCCATCATGTCAGCCATTCCCTTATTTGTTCACTTGAGGTCAGATGAGGACTCAGAGTTTTTTCTGCTCTTAACAGCAGATTTTGCAGCAGAGGCTGTTTTTCTGTCTTGGAGAATCTTTTTTTTTTTTTTTGCTCAAATCCTACGATGTGAAGAGGCAAAATGACTTGGTATGATGCTCTAGACAGCCAATAACAAGGTGCACTTTGCTTTGTGATGTCTTAAGACAATCTTTTCACTTCTCCGTATGCCCACCTCCATAGAAGCTCAGGAGCTGTTCACCTCCAACAGTAGCTACCCTCAGGATCCTCTCTCACCATTGACGTTCACGCTTTCCCCCCCAGCTTTCAATGTCATTAATTGCAAACAGTCATCTTAAACAGTGTGAGGCAGGATTCAGAATAGCTCTACCTTTCATGGATTGCAGATGTGAGAAGTCTAATTTTTAAACTAGTTATTCACAATGAAGGTAAAAGTTGGTGCTTGATTAAGCACATAGTGGCCAATTTTGGTGAATTACTACTCATGAAGTTCTATAGAGGTATTTTCTCTAAAAAGAAACAATTCTTCTGTCCACGTCCGGTAATAGTGTAGCAGTTGTGACCCCAATTCTGGATCCACATATACTCCCGCTAGAACCTTGCCTCCTGTGTCTCCCCTGCTGTGTTTCTCTTTCAGCTTCCCTGTGAAGTGGACCTTCCACTTCCCTTTTAAGAAACAAAATATTCTACCATAGTGAAATACCACTTTGAAATATGTACTAACCTTGAAGTAGACTGTTGGACGAGGCATTGGTCAGACAGAATATGTGTCCTCTCTTGTTTGGCTCCAGTTTGACATGCTGGAGATGGATCGTCTGGAGAGGCAGCTGGTGAATCTGCCTCTGCTCCACGACCCCTCCTCCTACATCCCTGACACAGTGGACCTTTCAGAGGATGCTCTGGCCCGCGAGTACTGGCTCTACTGCTTCGAGGATGCTCTAGATGGGGTAGGATGGCAGCGTCTTTCACTGTGCAGTTATACACATTTTTGTTTTTGAATATAATACTCTCCATACTGGCCAATAACTTTTTGAGACCATAACATTGAATGTTGTATGTATCTTTGGCTTTTGCCTGTTCTCAAACTTTGTCCCTGCTGACCACCGTACACTCTGACTGTGATCAGATAAGATCTAACAGGCTCTTGATTGACTGCTTTGTTATGCTGGCTCTACACAGTGTTATCATCAAAAGTTCTGCAAACTATCCCTGCTGTTTCTATGCTCCCTGGATGATTAACTAGCCTAACCTTAGTTTTCAACTTAACATTATCCCCATGTGGCGACATGTAGCAGGTGTTAGGCCACCAAAAAGAAAACAGTTAGAACAAAAGTGATCCATAAAAGTTATAAGTTAGTGAGCAAGTTTTAAATTTAAACCGTAAATCTGTTCTTGTGTCTTTGATTGTTTCATTGATTGAGTCTATACACAAAATAGCATTAAAAGTGGGTCGGGTGACATGTCTGTGAAAAATTTATTTTGGCCGTTGAAAATTATTTTTGGCAGTTACATTGTTTTAGTTTACTCTTGGCAGGTGAACCATAAAGTTAACTTTGCACACTGATAGTACCTTGCCAAAGTCGACATGTCACCCACTTGTGTATTTATAAACACATTCTGGATAAACTTTGTCATCATTGGAGACTTGTGGCAATCTATTATGCTGATGGTTAAACAATTAAAATGTTATTTCCCATGTTTCCTTCTTTCTGAACAGCAAAATTAAATGAGGAATGCAAGGTACATCACCAACAGTGCTAAAGTCTTTGTGGGGATTTTTCCTCTAAGATGAGACGGCTTGACATCCCACTCAATGCCTTTGTGCCACAGAGGCTGTAAACTGCGGACATGGCGGATTATTGTTGTTGCTTCTTTTGGACAGGTAGTGAAAAGAGCTGTGGCGAGCCAGCCTGATATGCCGGAGGCTGCTGAGCGAGCCGAGAAGTTTCGTCAGAAGTACAGGCACAAGCTTCAGACCCTCCGCAACCAGCCTTTGTAAGGACTGCCTCTGGTTTTGTATCCAAGGCTCATCTGTTCGACTCATCTGTTAGGCTTTTAGTCGACTAGAACTCAACTCCTTCCTTGATCATCTGCATTCAATTAATCTCTTCATACCTAGCTACTGTAACCACTTACATGCTTTATTAGTGAACGAGGGAAGTTTTGTTGTTGCTGAATTATGTTTTTTCCTGCAGTTTGGTGTGTGTGCGTGCGTGCATGCCTGCGCGTGTGCGTGTGCGTGTGTGTGTGTGTGTGTGTATGCGCGCGTGTGTGTCTGTGTGTGTGTCTGTGTGTGTGTGTGTCTGTGTGTGCGCGTGTGTGTCTCTCT
>OOFE01031044.1:10569-22751 GCA_900323365.1 Monocentris japonica | reverse complement strand
CCCCCATTTATATTGATACATTTTATGAAGTGTTTGTAACAATATAGATTTTGATGTATTCATTAGATTTCCTCTCCGGATAAGATTAACTTATCCGGAGAGGAAATCTCATTATTCCTGTTTGTGTGGGATGCTTGCAATAGAAAGTTCGCCATCAGCCTCAGTTCTCACGAATCCTCATCTACTCAATCTACCTCAGCCTGATGGAACAGCAAAGTACATGGGAAGGACAGAGGTCCATGAGGACTGTGCATTAATCTAATCTGGCCATGTTGTACCCACATATTGTGATATGCACTCAAGAGAATGATTGTTTGAGGAATTAGGGGCCGAACAACCAGACTTGACACACAGAGGCAGCATACAGCCCTAGCACTTGTGTTATACACCAGGTTCATTATATGGAAGGATCAGGCCATAAAGGTTTCTAAGCCTATTCCCCAAATACCAGTGTGTTTACACAGCTATAATTACTAGTCTCCCATTTCAGAAGCTACTTGGGCAATTTTGAGTGTGGAGGCCCCTACCAAGGGAATTTGTGCAGAGCTGTAGTAATGACTGTCTGGTGTGCTGCTCTGTTAAAACAGACTCAATGTTCCCAGGGAGACCGTCCGACAAGCTAAGCTTTCATTTCCTACCCAAGACACAGGCTGGGACTTTTCTCATAGCTTGCCATTGGTCTGATCCAAAGAAGTTGCAGATATGTCAATGTCGGAAGTGAAAATAAAAGGACAAGACCGAATTAAAATGAAAATTCACTAAATTCATTGGAACATGTGTATTTCAGTCTGCCCATTTTGCCAGTTTTGTTCCATGCATTTTGTCATTTATACTGGCCAAACCAAGATGTTTTAATTATGGATCAGTCAGTTGAGCACAGTGTCCATCTACTGTATAAGTCAGTTTCCAAGGGGGGAAGAGATGGAAAAAAAATAATAAAAAAAAAGTATTGAAATCCACTGCTGTGCCACCTTTTTGAATGCCCACTTCCACCAACCTACCATAATGATGTCTCGATAGCTGCGAATGCTGATAACTGTGCTGGTGGTGGTGGCAGAGGCAGGGCCCTCATCTCCCTCACCCTCATCTTCTTCCTCAGTGGCCTCGTAGCCCTCATCAGGACAGGGGTCGCTGTCTGCCTCTGCAGTGTTGGTCATCATATCAATCAAGTGCTCCAACGGCGGGCTCAGTTCACGCTCCTCATTCTCCTTAAGGCCATAGTCCAGAGCCTTGTAGATCATGATTCCCAATGAATCAATTACCTACAGAAGGGAAAATGGTCAAATGGGATGCATTCACATTATCATCCAACACACAATAATTCACCTGGAGTCAGCCTGGTCCTAGACAAAATAATCCCTTTCAATGGAGTTTTCCACAGTTAAAAAAAAAAAAAAAAGGATTAGGTTTAGTTTATGTCCATTCTGGCCCCTAGTTTATAGTCAAGTCAGATTTATTTGTATAGCCCTTAATCACAGTTGCAGTCTCAAAGTGCTTCATCAGCCCACATTTTACACACAATAAATCAAACACACCACCCTCAACCCCTCAACCCTGGAAACCTTGGGAAGAGACACAGAGAGGGATCCCCTTCCAGGACGGTGTTCAATGGGTACAGATAGTGGGCAAACAGAGATTAAAGATTAAATACTGCTAACAAATGGTACATAAAAAAAAAAAAATAAAAAAAAAATGTGAATGCAGTGGTGTCAAACATCATGTCCTAAATACAATTATCAAATAAAAATAACCCAAAAATAAAAAAACACTTGCCACACCACCCACCCACCCACCATCCCACATACATTTTAGCAGTTACATATGATTTGATAAAGTCCCCGTCTTAGTATATATGTTGGTTGGACAAACAACTCCATACATCCACAACTAACATATATTCCATGTCCTCAAGCCAGATGCGAAATGAGGCCACACTATTCCTCCAAGCAGTGTGGTTACAAACAATCTGGGGATGATTTCACTGCTTCCACTCATTAACAAGTAGGGTATGACCCATACTTTTTGGAACTGGATCTAACTCATAAGTCTGCATCCCATCTTAAATTCTCAAGCTACCATCAGGATAAGATGGGACAAAGCAGTTCTTTTACTGTGGCATTACCAGCAGGCTCTACTCTGCCTTGCCCTGTCCAAAACAACTCAATCAAAACATTGCCTTCAGATCAACAAGTGACCACTTGTTGCAACTACAAATGTGATCTCACTGGCCAGGTCAGCGTGAGTTGTTCAGAACCAAGACAAGCACCGGATCGGTCTACTGCAGTCTATTTAGTCCCTGGGCGACTGAGGACACTGACACATATGACCTATAGGGACCCTGGCTGAACATGGATACTGAACTATTCGACTGAACTATATACACATAACTATATGGCCAGCTCTATATTGTGTCATCTATTGCACACCCAGCAGTCTCTTTGAATCGTCATCTCGTCGATTTTTCAAGTTTTTCCTTGTCTTCATAGAGGCCTTAGGCTGGTGGTGCCGGCCAGGTTAGGCTGCCTTAGGCAGATTGGATAGACTTGCTATGTCCTCCTGTCTGTTAAATCCTCTTAGTCCTTTTCAACTTGTTACTCTATGATCAGAACAAAAGCACATGAAAACATTCTGTAAGGGTTAGTTGTCATCATTTATTGATAACTGATTGTGTCATATCTGATTGTCTATCAGCTTGATCTAGTTAGACCTGTAAAGTCCTTTGAGGCTTGTTTGTGATAAGGGGTTATATAAATGAACCTGAGCAAAAAAAACAACATAGGTCAGGACACAACGTTTACAAGCCTCAAGACGATGAGGCTCCCATTAGGGCTAATATAGCTATAGCAAAGGGCAGGTGATCTCAAGCAGAGGTCAGTGACAAAGTTGTTATTCTATGGTATTAAATCTTGTGAGATTCTGGATACAACCTTTAGAAGGTATTTACCAAAAGAATCTCCATCATGTCAGGCATGCTAGGCAGCGAATACTGAACACGCCCCTACGTGGCCTAGCCTAAATTTCGAAGCAAAAACAGGACTGAACTCTGACCTCACCAGGGCCCCCACCAAGCACCACACACTGCCACACTCTTTTGCACTCACTCACTCACACACACTTATATATTTTCACATTTTCAGATGTTTGATTTATTTTTATATTTGATACCTATTGTAAATAGTGTGCTTTGTTTTTTACTGTAAATATTGTTTTTGCACAATCCCGTGAGCATTGCCACTTTTCGTTTCACTGCACATCCTGTATGGGTACGTGACAAAGTTCTTGACTTGAGCTATGTTAATTTGTTATACAGCACATGTAACACTGCAGGTTTCGCTAATGCTAATTGTAGTAGCAAGGAAAAGGAACACCTCAAAGCCATTGTAAAATGCCTGAGGTAAGGTTCTAAAATTGTACTGTGCACTGCGACTTCAGCTGTGAGTCATTATCTTCATGCACAGTTAGAGGTGGAGAGACATTGTTGAGAAAGGGAGGTGCCCAAACAGAACAGTGAGGCAAGGCGGGTGACGGTGGTGAGGATGGGCAAGGCCTCCTATGCTTGAGTTGGGTGCCAAACAATAGCAACTGGTTCTGGTGACTGGGAGGGTAGTGCACTGAAGGGAGGGGTGTTGACAATAAGAAAAAAAAAAAAAAAAAAAAAATTACATGATTGACAAATGTGCCATTGAACAGTGTTTGCACAACATATGCCAATACTTAAAAAAAAAAAATCAAATTAGAACAATAATCACTTATATTAAATATATGTTTGCATTTCTCTAACCAGAGTATAATTGCTTCCATGTTTGCTATTGCCCGTTTTTATATTCACAGTAACATCAGCAACCACCACCAACTAAATTCTGGACTTTACGAACACTTCCAACTATTGACACCATTTTCTCTGGTGAAAGAACCAATTTCCTGGGACTTATACCGTGATCATTTATCAGCCATCTCTGTATGTTTGTTGATAATCCCACACCAGAGCTAAACTAAATATCCTATTGCTTAGTATCTTATTATGTAACCTTATAATCCGTCTTTAGGCTGACATGCTCTAGGGGGCAGAACTGCTATGGGATGTTGGAATAACTGCACCCTTATAGCCTTTGAAACTCCTATGCTGTCAAAGGTTTATATTGAAATGAATGTCATCAGCAAGTTGCCAAAATGCATAGAGCCATACAGCAACATTCTGTAGGAAATATCAAACCTCAATGATCAAAAAGGTGGAGGAGAGTTGAAATCTAAGCAGTTGTGAAGTAGTTGCAGTAGATTAGATCTTCACTAAATTATTGTACAACACTTGTACTGTCAAGGCATGAGTAGCTTTAGCCAACAGTTATTCTTTACCAAAGCATCCAATTTCCCTGACAAATGAACCTGAAATGGCTTGTAATATGCAATTGGCCAGTGGCTCAGCCCTCTTTCCTGGTTGGAATAAGACAGATTTTTGTACAGAGTGCTGTGCCAAACCATAAATAGGTACAGCTTGCGCTCACTCAACACAGTTCAGTCCAGAGATACATGGTCCTGAACTTAGTCACTTGGTGGTTGGTATGAGGAAGGCTCATCAAGACTGGGCCATGAAAGCCAACCCTGAACTGGGAACATGGAGACCACAGTAAAAATGAGATACCTCATGACTAGCAGAAAGGTCACGTGATTAAAACATTTTTAAAAAAAAAAAATAAAATAAAAATAACATACACCTTGGCAATTACCAAGACTCATTCCTTCCACATTCTTTCACTACTGTTCATAGTTGCCAGTGTTGCTAACTGACTAACTGCCAGCAGCTAAAACGTCATCTTTTCTCATGCCTACAGTAAACTGTATTAAGTGTTAAGATTAGTCTTGTATTGAGGATTGGCTGATAGACCCATTCATATTTAAGGTGAGTTCAGAAGGAATGGGGAAGAATATGTGCTGAAGTATTGGCAGTCTGCGCAGACCAACAAAGGGAAAGAACAGGGGATGGGATGGGGGGGGCTCTCCAATTACACCTCCCAATCTCATATGAAGACTTGTGAATCAGAGAAATGAGGTGAGGAGACAAAACTGAGGAGGGGGAGGTGGTGAGAGGAACTCAAGCATGCAGATAAATACTCGGGAAAGACAGCCAGGAAATCCACTGCTAAGAAATGGACTAAAATGCTTTAAAGCAAACTGCAAATTGCAACAAACACTACACATAAACCAATGTTTTTTTCAATACAGCAGAGCTGTGTTTCAGTGATAGTTCCCACTACAAATTACAACATCGCTGCTGCTCTGCTGTTCCAAATCTCTTTCAAGTGTGTAGTAAACTGCTAGGTGTGCATGAATAAACCACCTTAACCAAATGTCCTCATCAGTCTAGTCTTGCTGAACCTCAGCTAACACAGGAAATCTCCCACATTTCCACACACCTCTTAGGAAGCGCAATGGGATGAGTCATCTGGGTGTCATAAATAGATGTTCATATTTTTTTTTTAATCTATCTATCTATCCATCTATCCATCCAGAGTGAGAGCTTGCGCTGAGAAAAAAATAAAAAACGAACCAATGTGTAACACAAAAATTCCTTAAGCCCTGTTGAATGCGGTCACTTGCGTCTATTGTGAGTAAGATTCACGCTCCCTCTGAGCCAACCATTTCTCTCACACTACGCAAAACAATGATGATACTCAGGGCTTCTTCGATGAGCAGTATTATGCACATGACATCATTGCCCGGGGTGAGGAGCCTTCTAGGCTTTATGTTTTCCCCATCGAGGCAGACTTCGTATCAAGGTTCCTCGAAGGGAAACAATCAATTGTTTTTACATATTCAGCGGAGAATCTCGGACAACCTTTTCCAGTCAATACTTGTATCAGAGGCACAATCTTGGGAATCAATGACGAATACGAGGAGAATTCTTCACTCATGAATAACCTTTGTCTCCTGAAGGCAAGGAGATGACATTCATACTCCGGCATTTCATAGAAAATCTTGAATGTCATGGGAAGCGCTAGCTCCCAATAAGCACAACAATTCAAACTAACTAATAAATGATTGGAGGAATGAGACTTCCTAACATCCCATACAACCAAAAAGGATCAGACCGTTTCAAGGATAAGACCTTACATGTAGCTAGCCTTTTTGTGTTCAGGTTCAGGTCCAGTTCCAACAATTTCAAATATCCAAGATTTCAAAACATGACCCTGTTACAGATATAGAGTTTACTTCTTTACTAGTCAAAATCCTCCTTTTAACCAATCTCAAGTGGGTCAAGCTGTACCATTAGCGTACACTGGCCTTTTGACGACAAAACAAGATAAACAGACACATAATTAGGAACATCAGTCCTGGTTTCCTCCCATGCCAAACTCAGCTCAGACAGGAAAGCAAGCCAGTTGGGACATTCAGTACAAATGCTGTCGATGCTGAGCCTACAACTCATGTGGCCTTGGGCCCAAAGCTGTATGCTGCTGCTTTAGGGAGTGTAGTAGTTGACTTGTTTCCCATAATGCTGAATATATTCAAAAATCCTGCAGTATTTTTGTGCCATAGAGTATTTAATAATCCATGTCAGTACTTTGTGGCATTTCTGATCTGCATTATTTCAGCTCACTGGTGATCGAACAAAAAATGAAATTTTGAAGCAGAGCATGACTGGGTGGGAAGCTGTAATGGCCTTGCCACGTTGTCAGTTGTGTTATAAACTGCATTAGCACTGGCTATTGGAAAACAAAATTCTGTGTTCATGCAGACTAGTGGCTGGCCTGATGTCATTTTTGGACCAAGACTAGCTGACCCAACGCAACAATGTGGCTTTCTGAGTTCACAGACCAGTCAGATAAGCAGCCCACATCATTTTGGGAGTAGAACAAAGCCATCACAACACAGACAGTTACATAACCAGTGCTAAATCTAGAGGTCTTTCACAGCAGTAGCGGATGCTCAGCCTTCTTCAGCCTGCAGCATCTCTGCTGTAGTAGTCGCACCCTACCGGAAGAGAAGATGCTGCTCCTCCACCTTATCTGCCGGTCAAAAGCTGTTGAGCCTGCAATGGGCTGCCTCATGCAATGCATGTATATTCACCAGCTCCTTCTACCAAGTCTGCTGCACATGCTTGAATAGCAGAAATTGCTGAGGAGTAATCAGTTTGTCTGAATCAATCAGCCACCACTGCCATTATGTGTCATGATTTCTAGTGGTCAGTATGACTTCCGAGTAAAGGCTGGATGCAGGGTAAGAGTAAGAAAATTCTTTTATACTATGGAGCCCTTCCATACTTGTGATAATACAAGAATCTATCCTGATAAAACTCAAATAAAAATAGGTTGCCTCTCAAAAGCTGAGAACACATAGCCAATGATGCCATGTTTTGGAAGATGATGGATCCATTTCTTTTAGGTTAGCTTCACAGCAGGAGGTGGTCCACACAGCAGGTATGTCCCAAAAACATCCTCCCGAAAAAATTAGAAAACCTTTCAGTCTTGTTTATTTCACTCCAGCAATCATTCATCAGTAGCACAACAACTTAGGCTAGTCCTCATACTGTCCCAGAAACCGTTCCTCCTGCTGAGTATGGACCAAAATGCTGTCAAACCCCCACAGTGGCAACACAAAGCTGATGGACAGCCTCTATGACAGCAGAGGAGAAAACATGGCTCCTTCACACAAACACATTTGTCTCATTTCGAGTGCCAGGCCAAGAAATTTGATTCTGTCCATAAGCTTGGTATTGGAAAAGGTCTATGACAAAAGATCAGATGGCTTCATCAACCTGACTGACTGAGGGAAAAACTCACTTCATCTCTCAGGCCCTTACTAGACCAGAAAGAAACAGAAATAGATTTCTCCAGTGGTGCTGCTGGTCATAAACAGAATGCTTTGACTTGAATAGTTAAGGTCATTCAATAAATTCTGTGTCTTTGGGCTTCCTGTGAATATCCAAATCCAGAGATAGCAGCAATATGAGCTGGCAAAGTTGTCAGACATGGAAGCTTTTAAGTAGAGTCATCCATGACACAAAATCACTTGATTGATTACAATAAAAAGGCAGGATGTAGCACAAGGTCACTGATACAGGTCAGGCATATGGGGAGGAAATTGGGTAGCACTCCAGCTGGCTATACGTGAACTCAGATGGCGCACTCACAAATAAGTATGCAGACAAATGACCCAAAAATTATTCTAAGCATGTTAGAGATAGTTGCAGCACAAAAGCTTTAAATTGTTTTAAAAAAAAAAAAAAAAGCACATGGTCAAACTCCATGAACAAAAATTGTCTGTGAATCTCTCTCACACACATACATACCGCATTAGAAAATGTGCAGTCAAACATCAGACTTGAGAAGAGTGAGAGCCTGTCTTTGCAGAGACAGCGCCCATAGCCTATAGACACACACGAGCCTCACATGCAACCTCTGTTCAACCAGCTGCAGCATGGAAGCCACTACTGTACACTGGCTCTAGAAAACACTAGAAAACAGGGCTAGCTACACACAACTCATACACAATTTGAGCCTAACAGCCAAATACATCTAACCAGGCATGTGTAATTCAAATCAAGACAGCAGTTTTGTGATTGAACAAACTATTAGAATTAAGGTACATTCATTCAGTTTCAGGGAGTGCCTGGGTGAAGCCTGGGCGCAGTTGGGTTACTCCCCTACTCCTCTTAAGTTAATGTGTTTGCACATTTAAGTGCTAGTATGAAACCCATTTGTTTCCAAAGCCTAGGGTTTACATACTGTGTGATGCATCCAAACTAATTGTTCTGCCTCAAAATTTTGAGCCACAAAGACCTGACCAGACCTGGTAAACTAGGAAATCTAATAGGATGCTACAACTAATCTCACCTTAATCCTCAGATGGAGACTAACTGGGTTAAGCCTGTATGTCTGTTCACTTTCCACAGCAGGAGGTGCAGGTCTCACACAGATTCAACAAATTCTCCCGTAGGAAATATCCACTACTAACTGCCAAGATGGCAATATGGCGCCATGATAGTGAATCAGAGTCATGACCAGCTTTAATGCAAGTAGCACAGGTCATTATCCAGTTGTATTGCCATTTTCCTATTGCTAGTTGAACACAGGCTTCCTGGGGTGCTGTCACTAAGCTGGGAGTAAGAGACAGAATGTGGGTCAGCTCAACACAAGCTGGTGATGGGCTCCAAAAGGCTCAAGTGCGTAGAACCAGAGGAGGTTATAAAAGGGAGACATTGGCTGGCAGGCTAGTTGCCTGACTCATGCACACCACAGATTGAGATAGAGGGACAGACACCCAGCCAAAAAACAGGTGCTATAGGACTATGGCCAAAGTGTGACCAAGTGTGAGATAGATTGTGGCGTATAATCAATTAGAAAGGGGACTACTGTGCATGTGTGATGATGGCTGTGCGTGTACCGAATTAATCCGTTCAGCTGGTTTGAATGCAGTTGGGCCACAGGGAACAAATCAAACAGGACAATAAACAAAACTCTTTTGGAACAAACAAGCCACTGGTTGTCACAGAACAGCACAAAGAAATGACAGATTATATCATGGCTTCAGCTATTAATAACATAAAAAAAGGAGGAGTGCCCTTGAGGCTCAACCACTTTGTGGCTGCCACAAACACCATCGTGATTGTGTGAGTTCGTCATGCTATGCACCTCTCTCCTCCCTTTCCTCTCTCTTTACTGGATACCACAAAAAAACTATCAATTATTCGGGGGGTGGGTAAACTGCCCACTCAGTACAGGGAAAGCTAATCAAGCAAGGAGCCATCCAATATCAGCTAGTGAAGCTAGGTTGATTTAAAGGAGATCTAGAAAAAGTGGATGCTAGATGGTTATAGTATGAGGGGGGGGGAAAGAAAGCTTAGTTTTCACTCATGTGCTTCATTGCCAATGACAGGCTGACTAGCCACAGTCCATTCAGTCTTGGATATCTGTCTATGCATGTCTCCTGAGGTAGAGGAATTCAAAATTCCAATTCAGTCATGCAAAACACAGACACACCCATGACCATATGATCTACAAGACTAACAGAAGGAGGGATGATCGGTGCAAACACAACCAGACTCTTCAGAGTTGACTGAGTGCTCTCTCTATAATTAGTCTATGTACACATACAGAACCTTTGAGAGAGACTGGTCTAAACAGTACCTTGCTAGGCTGAAAAGACACCTTCCACAGGTCTCCACATTGGTTTTGATGCTGGCTGTTTGAGTGTATAAGCAATCAAAGGGGGACTACAAGAACTGAGATGTTTTCTTGTTTAAGTGCTCTTCAGCATGAGAGTGGAGCACACAATTAGTAGAGAACAAAATGTAGAGAGCAATTTGTACAGAACACACTCCTCACTCGTATTGTACATAACAAGCCAGGGCTAATCTGTGAAAAAATGCTCAGAAGGATGCCATGTTTACATGTGTGTGAACATCTGTACTAGTGAATGTGCCTTTTATGCTGGAGAATCATTTTCTGACAAGGTGCTGAATCCTGTGATCATGTTCTGTGTGCGCGTGTGCACACGGGTGAAGCATGTATGCACGTCCCCTGCCTTGGATCCATCTGTGCCTGCTGAGCAATGCCATATTTACGTGCAGATTTCAACTCTACTGATGTGGGGAGATTGTGTATTGGTACATTTCCACCAATTTCTGGGAGAGAGACAATGGGCCTTAAATGCCAGAAATCACCACTTTTGATATTAATTAATAATAGGGTATTGGTATGACAGAATAGGAGGGAGTATATAAGAAATAATTTCTCTCAAAGCCAAACATTATTGCAATGGAGTTGCCACACCAACCCATTTATGGTGTAAATGCTTGCTAATGGAGTCAATGGTGGGTAACGTCTTCGAAAAAGTCAAAAATGTTTCTCTGTGATAAAAAAAGCACAATTCTTGTGTGTTAAGTGCAGCAAACATGCATATGAGCTATAGAGGGGAAAAACCTCACATTGTAGCTACCCACAACAAAAAAAAAAAAAAAAAAAAAAAAAAAAATTTAAAAGAAAAGATTTAACATGAATAGGGCTTTCACGGGCTGGCACCACCCCATTTATCAGATCTTGTCGCACCATATATACCGGCATGCAGCCCCGATCATAGGACATCGGCTACCTATCTATCCCAGCAGCCAAAAAGAAAACTGCAGGTAACAGAGCCTTTTCTCATCGCTCCCCATCTCTGGAATAGTCTACCTACCGTAATCAGAGAGGCAAGCTCTACTGAAACCTTTAAATTGAGGTTCAAAACCGATTTATTCTCTATCATTTGGACAAATGTAGCTTTGCATATTTAGGGAGTGTCTCAGTCTCTTCTTAGAGTAAGGTCAGACCAGTTAGCTTGCACTAGCTCAGGTTGCTGATTGGCATTTAGCCTGCATGTCCTGTTCTCCCAATCTATATGCTCCTGTCCACTCATGCTGGTCATGTCTGTCTGCGTGAGTAGGAATACGTGAATCAGTATGTCTGTCTGTGTGTATGGGTGTGTCTCCTATCAGTTTCCAGGCTGCGGCTGGGCAGGCATCCTCGTGGTCCCCCACTCTTATGACGATGCTGACGGAGCTGCTTTGTTTCTGTTCCAGTTGCCACTCTTGGCATCTATTGCATGCATCCATTGAGTAGCCCGTCCCAAGGTTTCTTCCATTTTTTCCCCCCTCTATAGGTTTTCCTGGGAGTTTTTCCTTGTCCTCAGTGAGGGTTTAAGGATGGGGAGTGTTGTGTGCCGTCATTTATTGTTTTCATAATATGGGCATTGTGAACCCCTTTGAGACTATAACTGTGATTACAGGCAATATAAATAAACCTGACATGATGATATCATACCTGTTCTACCAGTGCCCCTGAGATAGGATAAGTCATTTAGTAAAACTGTGAACCTGGAATGACTAGGGAGACAAGCAGTCCTGTGATGTACAACTCACCTCTAATGACGTGTGGGCCGATCTGTATTTATCTGGAATGATAAAACAGAGAGCAGTGTTATGCGCACATATATTCATGAGTATGTCAGATGTAAATGGCCTTTATCATACAAGCATGTGTTATTAGTAAGAAACAAAATCAAAGCAAGCACACCCGGTGAATAATTTTACATGTACAGCTATGCAGCGCAGCGTCACACAAATAGATTCATAGACAGAAAACACACACACCCTCTAGTGTAACCTCCCGCAGTGTTAGCAAGCATGAAATATTAAACTTCATATCTCG
>OOFE01031044.1:0-10538 GCA_900323365.1 Monocentris japonica | reverse complement strand
GAGAGTAGCATAGGAAAATGTTTCAATGGCTGCATTTTTGGCTTTTTATTCCATTTTGATTAAAAAGGGAAGGAAAGTGAGTGGGCATTAGCTGACACTACCAGAGAAGACAATAATTATTATAGTTCTTTTGAGGAGGCTGCATGTTGTGTGAATAAATGAGCTTGTTATCATCTGCAATGACAGCTTGAGGCAAACTGCAGTGTCAAAACTTGGTGTTTCATTCATACACAACCATCTAAATCATCTGTTTCCATGGGAACCCCAAACTGATACTTAGACCTTGAGCTTGGCCTATTCATAAATCATGTCACTGCAAATGAATGTGGCCCATTGATTTTCATGGCAGACTATAGATCTGCTGTAAAAAAAAAAATAAATTACTACAAGAATCTAAATGTATGGGAAAACTTTACTTCCTGTTTCCAATATCAGACCATTCAAATATCGCATTGAAATTCATTACATATTGGATTCATTTCAACATGTGAAAGCTTGAGCAGATAGTGATTTGAACACAGGATAAGTGACTCCATGATGACTACATCTAGACAGTTGTACCTGTGCATGTATTAAGTTATGATATTAAGATAGTAAAATGACATTGCCTCATGAGTGGACGTCTCCACTTGCTCAAGATAACAGTGGCATCAGGGGTGAAAGTACAGACAGAACAACAGACCAGCAGACTTTGACGCGAGTCCAGAGGGTAATATGAGGCCATCTTACACAAATTAAACACTTTCACCAAGTGTCATTTCAGCTTTATTGCCATCAATTGAGGAAGTAATTGGATGTTCTTCTAATTCAAAAATCTCTCGATTTCCAATAAAATGCTCCCACACCTGTTAGGCAATTGCAGCTGCATAATTCGCTGTTTTATTTCTACTCAGAGCTTCAGGATACCACCACTGAAAATATGTTGCTCCGTTCTGTGCAGGTCATTAAGATTTGTAGCTAGTGGAAGGAAAAACAAACACCAATCCACCAACGTTCATCTTGGGAACACTAGGCCCTCTGTTAGCCCCAGCCAAGGAGAGGTGGTTTGGCCAGGGCGTCAGACTCTCCTACAGGGTAAGTAAATCACAGTGTCACCCCTGACTATCCTGTTCAAAAGGAAATATCAACCTCCATTCTGGCCTACTAGAGAGTAGGACACAGTTGGGTGCAACATTTTCCACCTCATTAGATTTGCAACAATTTCTTTTACCCAACACTGGCCTCAATTTGAAAATAAATCTAGAAGAGAACGCTTCAAATAGACCTACTTTAGGTCTTGATAGTCAATGATATTTAACCATATCAAATGTATAAATACTGCCCAAATACAAATATTCTTGTACCACAACAAGTAGAACTCATCTGTACCCCATGCATGAAACAATGTGAATCTTTACTGGGTAAACAAATGTCTTCTCTTGATGCAGGATTCAAGCTTGGCCTTTTTCAAGGCGCTGTGGAGTGAGAGTGAACATATTTTTCCCCCCATTCGCCATGTGAATTTATCTCAGTGCAGCAGGAGCTGTGTGCCTCTTGCATCAGACAAGCCCAAAATGACACTTGACTCGGATTCTGTGCTGCGTATTAGTCTGATTTCCTTTGCTCTACATCACAAAACTAAACACTTCCTCATTTTCTGTGATTGGTTGATTGTTGACCATGGCAGCAATAAATATGACTAAACCACATCCTTGTACAAGAGATCAAAGTGGAGGAGTGACATTGGTCAGCTAGGTCGTAGGGTTAAGTAGTGGCCGTTTGGGTGCTGGCATGCTCTTGGCTATCAAATCATGCCACCTTGGCACTGACTCACTAGCTAGCCACAGGTTGCATAAGCATTGATTTCCTGTTCGGTAGCAGTCTCTCGAAGTAGCCTCTCAGATACTGAGAGCTGATGGTTGGCTATCTGCTTAATAGTCCTCACATCTTTCTCATCACCAGGTCTAATGAGAATCAGGACACAGCAGAGCTTCCCAAAATACCTAGGCCATTGGCCAGACGAGCAGCACAGGAGTCTCCTAATCTCCAAACTCATCTGCTGTCAGACCTCTAAACTCTAATCAGTATGTTTGTTCTATTTTTTGTAGCGCAAAGATGTTCAGCACTGACAACTCCTGTTCAAATGCTTGTGATATTTGCTGCTATACAAAAAATAACCATGATCCAGATACATAATTATTCAGTACCCTTTTGAAACAAGCTACAAGGTTTTTTCTTATCTTATTTTCTATATAAAACAAACTTATTACTGGGTGCCTAAACTTACTGAGATGGAGAACTGGACAGAGGTTAGTTCAGGAGAGGAAGAGGGAAGGAAGAAATGGGGAGGCACCTTGCAGCAGTGGCCCTTTTCACACTAATGTTACCCAAATGTTTTCAAATAAATAAATAAATAAATAAATGTAAGGTTTGCAGCATTGCGTGATTCAGCTGTAGGCTTTTTGCATTAGTTTCATTGTAACCTTGATGTTGGCTCACAGCGATATTCTTTTGTTCTGGAGGCAAGGTGCTGTGCAGTTTGAATAAAATCACATGGTGCATTGTTTACAGTGGCTAACTGACCGCTGCAGGACTTCAAACACAAATACCCAGCAGCCCTGGCTACGCTCTTAAACAATTTGAACAAAGCAGCGACACAACCATATTTAGAATGTAAAAGCTGGATTCTGGTTGAAGAATAAACTATCTAGTTATTTCAAATTCACAATATAGGTCGCCTAGTCATTTTAATTGACAGCAGCACTGCGGTATGTGTGAGCAATTATTAATCACTGCATCACCACGTCTGTAAACAAATTCGCCACATGTCTGGAGGCAGACAGAGACAATATGGCCACTGTATTGGGATGCTCCGTTCGTCTGGCCTGAGTGATGTGGAGGAAAGCTGCATGTTGTCATCTGCCAGACATAACAGTATCCGTCGTTCGGCTGCGAAGTTATCCACACGACACCCCACATAAACGTTGGAGTAAACTCGCACTTGGTTTAATTTACCTGTGCTGTCTTGATAGTGCAATTTGATAGTCCCGTCTCTTCGGATCCTGACATCCCCGGGTCCTTCAATCCTTCTCGCATGGTCGACAGCTGAAGCACCGGCAGACTTGGAGAGTCTCCTCCGGTGTTTCCGAGCCAAAGTCCTACAACACTGATAGCAGACCGCCCACGCCTGTTCCTCGTTAATCGGCTGGTTGTACAAGGTGAGAATTTCCTCTAAGGAAAGCTCCTCGATTCCATCGTTACAGTCCATGTTGACGTCAACGGCGTTCATATCGACGGCGAAATCCCGGAGAATGGTCGGTGAAACCAACATCCCGTCGTCAGTCCCTGGTCGCTTGGCCATTCTCACATCATAATCACAAAAGTTGAAGTAAAGCACGAAGTGGAGACAGAAAAATCAACAAATGTTTCAAACTCGCCCAGTTACACAGAAGCAGTCGTTAGCCACGCTAGAGCTCCATCAGCTGTTTTCTATCGAGTGATCACAGCTCACCAGCAGTTCGTTATGAACGACAGCTAACAGACAGTTGGTTCCGCGTGGTCCCAGTGCCTGCCGGGTTACAGCACAACGATCCGCAGAAAACTGGGGGAAAATAGTTAATTCATGGACTTGCTGAAATCTAATTTTTACGGTGTATGATTGAAACCTGGCGCACTACTAAAACTAATAATGCTACTTATAATAATGATGATTCGCTTCTGAAGCTATAATAGATATAATTGATTATACAATCACTGATTATAAAGAAATTGTTAGCTAGCTAAAGGAAAATATGAGCATTTTATCACTACACATCTCTATTATTAAGCAAGTCTATAATTCTATAATATTCTCTATATACATATAAGAATATGTGGTATAGAAAGAATTACACAAGGAAATGAAAATGACTTGGGCAAGATATTGGCTTTATTGACTTCTGCTTTAGCCTACCTATAGCTAAAGAAAATGGCTGCGCACGTCACATTTTTTTCTGGGTTGTCACAATTTAAGGAATTGACAGCCATTTGTTTTCGATTACAAAAGTAGGCCTGTACACATTTCAGAGGTATCAACTCATGGAATCATAAAAACAATCACTCTTCCCCCTGGCAAGCAGTTAACCGTTACCGTGAGCTGGACATTTTAAATGTCGGACTTTCAATTTACTTAAAAGACCAATACATTAGTCTCCACCGAAGACGAGCTTCCTCCATTAAATGACAAGCACCACTCACCTTTTTTTAAGTGGTGGTTGTAGTTAATTTGGCAATCAATAGCAATACTCTGCCCTCGAGGTCTTCACTCATGGCCTATGCTGCTCAGGAACGCCACCTGCTGGACAAAAACACCTGATTCAACCATCCTAGTACCCTGGCTACCCATCCTGAACAGGATTTCCTGAAAAATGTATTCTTATTACTGCGCCATTTGTTTATGTTCATGTACACTGTGTGGGCAAAATATTCTACTTTGATCAGCTTGTTGCTTCTCAAGGTGTTTGGGCAATGATCAATTGTCATCAATGCTGGGATTGGAAAGCTTCAACTTCATCTTTTGAGACCGATTTATACATGCAAATCAATATAAGCAAAACATATGACACATCATTACAACACTTTAGGGCAAATAATACAATGTAACATCATATAAAATAACATCTCTAGAACACTTACTGACCACCAGTTAAGAAATTCAACAAAGGTCAACAAAGTGAGCAAAGGAGCACTTCAAAACTAGATGAGGCATAGGCACATGCGGGTGTGTTTGTTTTGTTATCTTGCAAAGCCCCGTGTAAAAATACGTCCTCAGCCTTCAAGCTTCAAACTTCTAAACCTCGATTTCTGAACAGCACTTTAGGTTCATCTCAATGTAAACTATTTACAGCATTTACTAAGGTCAAACAGCGTCACCATTGGTTTCTCACTCACTATTTCAGTCAATCAAAAGAAAAGGCATACTCTTGCACACAGAATTTAAGCAAATTCTTGAGGAAGGCTCCACACAGAAAACATTTGATATGCAGATTGAGATTATCATAGGGGGTGGTCTGGTTCTTGTTTTCTTATGGTTCACTGAACATAATAGACACACTCCCTGACCGGCAGCATAAGAATGGGAGAAAAGCATGGTGGAGAGTGTGTGAGCACTGTTTGTGAGCCACTCTCTATTTCACACATGCATTTGCAATAGCACAACAAAGATGCAGCATCCCAAGATCTTTGGATAGAGACATATGCAGGTGCTTATGTTAGAAATCACTGAGAAAGACAGACAAGATCTTACAGAGTCACAAGCACACATCATCCACACGACTCCGTAAACAATCATCCCATCTTCTGGTGAACTGCTCCCTGCACTGGCCATCTTCTTCTTCACAGAGTCTCAGTTTTTCTTCATCTTCCATCACACACTTTCCCAGGTTCGGTATCGCCGCTGCTGCTGATGGTGACAGGCTGTGCATCCTTAGACAAAGCGTTAGTCTCCTTTGATGCTCTCCTTTTGGAGTCACGGGTGGTTTGCTGTGAAAAGATGTAAGATTCTGAATGTCATGTCATTTAAATGTCACCAAGCTGGACAGAGAGTGTGTGGGCGAAGATGGGCAAGCTGAGTCCTGAGTCATTGAAACATTGTTCATAAGTGAAAGGTTAAATAAATAAAGTTCAATAGTCTTCGTTTCTGAGTCACTGAAAACATGATTTCTTGTGTGAGTGGAATTCCATTGAAATTGATTTTCAGGTTGTTACTCTGCAAAAATTGACATTTTCCAAAAACATCCCAAAGTAATCACAATGCAGTGCCTGAGATGGTTGGAAGAAAATGTTATGGAAGGTCCCGTTTCAGTATCTATATTAACCAGCTAGGGTTTTTTTTACACAATATATAATTCTTGATGTTAATTGTTTGTTATTATTGTTTCAGGAACATAGCCGAAAGATTCTCTAAAATAAATCAAAAAGAATTTAGGAAAATGTTTACTTTTGTAGAGCAACAACTTGCAAGTCAATTAAGGTGGAATACCTTTTTAGATTGCACATGAAAAGAGTCATGAAAAGACAACTAAGTCAGTATACCCAAACTATCCACAGGAGCCAAACCTGGGTGTCATATCCTGTCCATCATCTTGAGTGTGAGACAAAAGGTCTCGGTTCAGTTTCAAGTTAGATTTAAGACTTTTTAAGACCTTTTTAATGCCTGTTATAATACAATTCAAGACAACTTTGGCAAGTGAAATAAACATGAGAATGAAAACAATTGTAGACCAATCAGAATTGACCTAATTTCCCCACAGGGATCAATAAAGTGTTATCCTATCTTAGAATATAGGTGTGCGTGACTGGCCTGATGTCCCCCCAGAAAAACAGCACACCAAGAAATCCCAACATTTTTAACACCTCTAGTACTGAACTTGAAATGCTTTATTTAACTGTATTCAAGACCTTTTAAGGCCTCAAGTTTAGATCCTGTGATTTAAGACATTTTAAGACTTTTTCAGGATCCGCAGGCACCCTGTCAGTTATCTTACAGAGCAGTCAGAGATGAATGTTACACTATAGGGGACTCACTCATGTCTGCTAAGGTATACATAGGCCAATGACAGTCAGACCTACATCATTGAAGGAGCGTCTGGGTCTTCTCTGGTGGTTGGTGGTGGAGAGGGCCTGCTTCCCACACTGGGTCCCTGTGTTCACCATCCTCTTCTCCTTCAGGCTGCCCTCCAGACCCTTACCTGATGGTGGAAACAGAAGGAGACCAATTCAGGCTTATCACTTCATACAACCAGATTCTTCACATGGCTTCAGGCAAAAGATCGAGTCAAATCAATAGAGATGGTGCAATGCAATAGGTCACAGGAGAGATATAGGATCAGTGAGGTGAGTTTTGATTCCTTCTCTTCAGTTGACAGCTGTGTGCTCATGTTTTCATTAATACATTTCCCCCAGTGAACTCCCCACCCCCACACGTTTTCATCATTATTCGCGACAAAAAAAGAAGTGCAATGTAGAATCGGCCTATTGTTTACAGTCCTCCATTCAGCAGGGTGTATCTGTTCATTCTGCATTGCCCAGTCAAAACAGAGATTTAACCAAAAAAGACGACGACGGCTCTTACTGTTTATTCCGGGGAGAGGGGTCTCTACGTCGGTGTTCGTGAGCCACGTCGACTCCGTCTCTCGGGTCCAGCTTTCATGATACCTCGGCTCGATAATCGCGTCCGCCCGACTCCCTCCACAACCCATCGGGATATCATCCACTGCGAGGGGTAATCAACGGACTGACACGGAGTAAAGACGGCTGTGTTTCTCCTACGGTGACAGCAGCAGCATCAGCAGCAGCATCCCCGGGTTTCTGCGCAGCCCTTCAGGCTGGCTGTTTCCATCCACCGCACCGGAGCTGATGATGCGCTCCTGGGTGCGCTCCTCACACAGACGCCAGCTGTCAAGCATGAATTATACACCTAACCTGCGTCATCCAAAGCGGGGGAAATTCAAAAACTATGTGCATCCCGTCTAACCAATGTTTATCATCAACGATGTCCGTGATGTGACGTAGATAAGACAGATAATAGATAATATAACAATAACAAGGTACATAAACCCATCTTTATATTACTTACATCGGTTTGACACTGCTTACTATGAAGTATACTTTGAACTTCATATCATTAGGATTCATGTCAGCCTAAAAGGGTGGGTAAACTTTATTCCTCAAATAAAAAGGTGGGTTTAACAGAGGTAGAAATGTGCTGCCCTTTTGGTGATAGCTAGTTTTTGATCAGACCATCAGATGCCTATCACAAATGTTTCAAAGAGCATATCCACAAGTTTGACTTCCAACAAAACGACTGTCTTTTACATATACACATTTATTTTAGATATTTGGTTCAATTTTCAATTATATTATATTGACAAAACAGTATTTGCACATCTAGTTTTTCCTCTTCAACAATGTAATGTACAGAAATCATGGGAGGATACAGTCAACAAACATATTGCTTCTTGATAAAATGGCCTGTCTCAATATTTCACATGATAGTAGCTTGGGCAGGAAAACATAACAGCATTGGTCACATCTACTTCTGAATAGACATTCAACATGTGGAGCTAAAAACACAGCACCTTCAAAAAAATAAACAAACAATTTCTATCAACTGATTTTAAAGTCTTAAAATAAATACTATATTTAACATACATTATTTTTTCCATTTCTCCCAGAACATGTACCTACCATGTTACTTGTAAGACAGTAATATAGGAGGAGGGAAAAAAAACACTGCAGTATTTACCATGTCCTTTGTTGGGAATGTCAACCCTTTCAGTGTAAAATAGGAAGCCGCTCACTTACACCAATGTGAAATGAGCAAATGACAAAAATGGAGAGACTGAGAAATAGCTTAACACAAGAGAAAATTCAGGGTCCACATTTATCAAGTATCTTAGAATAGGAGTTATGACTGGAGCTGTGTTTACCTCTGAAGTTTAAGCCGCTATGTGACCTGACTAATCTCCAATCAGCACTCCTGCTTCTTAAGAGCTTTTTCAATATGGACCTGGGAATGTACCGGGAATGTGAGCGAGAGAGTGAAAGAAACACAGAGAATGAGAAAACAATGGTGACAAAAGAACAGGAAATAAATTAAAGCTTGTGGTTGAGCTTGTCACATTGGAACACTATCACAGTGAGATTTTGTGGTGTAGATGATGATGATGATGATGATGATGACAATGATGATGAAGGCAACATATCTAGACTTTGAAGTCCAGCAGGTTGCAGTCAATCTTGTAGTAAACATAGGGGTAATACTCCTGCTGGCTCAGGTTCAGTCCTGGGATGTCCATGGAAGCCTGGGAGCAGGGAGCAATTACAGGAGTAAAAAGGAATTATACAAATAAAACAATGTCCTTTAAAGTGTATTTTACATAGATGTATTACGAGCAATAAAAAAAGAGGAGTGTGATGAAAAGGTACTTGAAGTGAGAGTGTGTGAGGAGACTCACGTCAATGATGGCAGCGCTGCTGTCCAGGTGTTTGTACAGGTCGTAGAGCACCTCTCTCAGTTTCTTCATGTTCTTCTTGTTGGGCTGGAGCAGCATGGCCTGGAAGTTGACTGGCAGACCATATCTATGAAAAACAGTAAGACCGTCTTTGCATAGCTTCTTTCAGGCAAGTAAGAACATGGAGCAAATATGCCACTAAAAGGATACATGGATGGACGGGTGGATGTCAGTGTTTCCCCTATATTTTTTTCCAACTGTGGTGCGCAAAGCCATATCATGTAGAATTTGTAAAATTTGTATCAAAAAAAGATTTCACCTCAAAACCAGTTATTAAATTACAAAATGACTGTTAGGAAATATGACTCAGACTCACAATACATTTAAGATCAAGTCAACTTTACTGCTATGTGAAAAATAAATGACGCCTACCTCTTAACTTCAAAAGACCATTTAGAGGATATTTTTAGTATATTTTAGTAATGATTTGACTGTGGATGTAGTGTGGTGTGTATGTAGAACACATACAAGGGATGTAAGCATAACTTTGCTGTCAAACAACTAAGTAAAGTGTGGCACCAATTCAAAATACAGCCTCCTTATTTAGGTTGTTACTTAGGTTAAGCTCCTTTACCCTCCTCACCTCAAGACCGACTCCACAAACACACGCAGAGCTTTTATGTGGATCCATGCGATGAAGGCCTCACTGAAATTCACTTTCAGCCATCGTACCAAGGGCCCCTAGAGGAAGGGCATTTCAATAAAGATAGTATACCTCTCAACTTGCAAAAACACCATATAGTGAAGCTAAATGGTTCTAAAATGGGGCCCCTGTTTAAGAATTATTCAATGACAATTAATTTACAGCACAGTGACTTGTTGAAGCAATCCTTGGTTTCAAACAGTATTCAAGACAGTTGTAGCCTACAAGCCCGTCTTACTGTGCTGAATAAAATCTAAAACTAGCCAGAGATGCATTCTGAAAACTCTTTCTGGTTATAGGTTCCCGCCTTTACTATTTTGCCAGTCGTATCGTTTGTGGAGAAAATGTCAGCCACATACAAACTGTTTCTTCTTGTCAGTGGACAAACGCGTCATCTCCTCTTTGTCTGCTTTCATCTCTTCCTCATTGTACTGGAAATCACGCACTGTAAACCTGGGTCAGGACAAACAGGACAAAGCTGCCAATCAGCTGTGATATAACACACAGACATGCATGCACACATACATATGTGCGCACCCACCCCACCAACACCCACCCACACACAAAACACAACACTCAAGTGCAACCCTGAAAATACATAGTGTATCAATCAACACACAGACAAACACTCTCTCTCTCTCTCACACACACACACACACACACACACACACACACACACACACACACACAAACACACAAACAAACACACACACACACACACACGCACTCACTCAGTCACTCCGACACCAGCTGAAGCAGTCTAAATGGTGTATCACTAGCAGCCTACAGCAAGTCGGTGGTTTATTATATATCCATCATGACTCAAAGATAGTCTATGGATCATATAGTGATATCATATAACT
>OOFE01031040.1:17244-30592 GCA_900323365.1 Monocentris japonica | reverse complement strand
ACAGCATGCCTAAGACATATGGAAGAGGAGAAAATTCCCTGTATTATTTTGTGCCAAGTTTCTACTGAAATTGGTTCGTCTAAGTCTGTTTCCCAGTTATTTTTCAGGAGGTCTAAAGGCGTCAAATTGTACACGTTGAGTAGTTTGTAAATTCTGCTTATAGCCTGTTTTTTGACCAATTTACAGTTAAAAATTGAGTCTAACATAGAAGTGGGAGGGATAGCAGTCCGAGTTTGAGGCTGTAAGTACTTAAAAGTGTGATCTGGGAATATCACATTTCTGCATTAACTGTTAGGAGGCAAGGAGGCAAAATTTCAGTCAATATAGAGATCAGACAGTGAGACCAAACCCCTTCTAGACCAGGTATCAAAAACCTCATCCTTCACTGATGGGACAAACTTTGGCTTTTTGCAATTGGCGCAGCCTGCGATAGGCCCCGAAGGGAGAAGGATCTTCTAAACTGATTCCAGATTTTGATTGAGTGTAAAATAACCAGGTTAGAAGTGACGCAAGAAATAGGCTGTGTGAATGGCAGTTTAGCACACAATAAGGCTGCTAGATATGTGGACCCAACGGACACCCTCCAGAATTGTCCATTTGGGGACAGTGACATCGTTCCGCACCCAGTATAGCAATGCTCTTATGTTGGCCACCCAGTAATAATACGTGACGTTTGGGAGCGCCATCCCTCCCATTGTACGAGGTCTCTGCAGTATATCTCTTTTAATTCAGGGTGTTTTTTTGTTCCAAATAAAAGTCGATATCCAATTATTTAGTTTGGAAAAAAAAGATTTTGTTAAAAAGACAGGAAGACACTGGAATATAGGTATTAATTCTTCCACCCAGGGAGCGAGGCAGGAGGTCCCAGTGCTCAATATCCTGCCCCAGATAGTTAGCTGCATATAGATCTTTATGGTTATGTGTTACCCGTACCCCAAGGAACTTGAATTTGTTAGGGCTAATTTTAAAAGGAAATGAGCCTAAAGGCATCCGACCAGCCCCGGCGCCAACAGGCATCAACTCGCTTTCCTGAATATTGACTTTGTATCCAGATATTTTGCCAAATTCTGTAAGTAAGACCATTAACTTAGCGAGACTCGAAAGGAGTTGCGATATATATAGTAACATATCGTCCGCATAGAGCGAAACTTTATGCTCCAATCCTGCACGCTGAATTCCCTTGATATCAGCATTTTGCCTCAGAGCTAGAGGAAGTGGTTCCACTGCAACCGCAAATAGAAGTGGGAACAAAGGACACCCCTGTCTCGTGCCACGTTGGAGCTCAAAGTAGGTGGAGGGATTATTGATAGTGCGCACGGCAGCCATCGGAGATGTATATAAAATTCTGATCCATGATATGAGCTTAGGGCCAAATCCAAATCTCTCCAGCGTGTTGAAAAGATAGCCCCACTCCACCCGGTCGAATGCCTTTTCAGCATCAAGTGAGAGCACTACCTCTGATGCGCCGGGGGGGGAGGGGCCATAAAGGATATTCAAAAGGCGTCTAATGTTAAAAGACTAACGATTCTTAATAAAACCTGTTTGGTCAGGTGATATGATGGAGGGAAGAACCCCCTCCAAGCGACGCGCCAGAACTTTAGCAAGGATTTTAGCATCAGTGTTTAGAAGAGAAATTGGACGGAATGAGCTACACTCAAGAGGGTTCTTGTCTTTCTTGAGGATTAAAGAAATAACTGCCTGGCGCATGGTTGGAGGCAGGGATTTTAATGAAAGTGATTCTTCAAAGACTGACAATAATAAAGGGGAGAGTTGGTCTGAGAATTTTTTGAAGAATTCCGTTGGGTAACCATCTGGTCCCGGAGATTTACCACATTGCATAGACCTGATTGCTAATGCTATCTCCGCGGCCGAGAGGTCCTCCTCCAACTAAGCAGCCATCCCCGGGTCTACAGAAGGGACACGCAGGGTCCAGATGAGTCAGAAGTGTATAATGACTGATAAAAATATTTGAAAGCAGGAGTTAATTTTTAGGTTGTCCATGCTTTTTGAGCCTTGCTCATCGTTGATTACAGGAATGGTCTGATTCGCAGTTCTTTGCTGCAGCTGATGAGCAAGTATCCGTCCAGCCTTTTCCCCATGTTCATAGCGCCCGTGTCACAATTTAGAGATGAGGTATTCAGCCTGTTGTGTTGACAGGAGATCCAACTCGGCCTGCAATGACATACATTTTTTTCATTGTGTCTGCAGAGGGCAGATGACCAAAGTTGGCCCTAAAGCGGAACAGAGCATTATAAGCCCATGATTGAGGGTGACCAACACTGTATGTCTAGAGACAAAAAATAAATAAATAAAAGGAGAGGAGAGAAGCATTAACAGAATCAGAAAGCAGTCCCCTGGTCAAGCCATTTTTACCTCTCCACCCCTTATGAATACAAACAGATAAATTATTTCCCCTTGGGGCAAGCTTTAAATTGGAATAAAGTATTAGCACATAAAGCTCAGACTCATATTCACAGTCAAGCCTCCGTTGCCGGGACGATGTCCTTCAGCACAAACTGCTGCATAATAAAATAGAACTGGTAGCATTGACAATAACAGTGATAATATGTTTAAACAAATATTGTCCTGTCAAAGTTGGCCTTGAAATGAGACAGAGCATCACTGGCCCATGACTGAGGGTGACCTAACCCATATGTCAAGAAATAAAAATAAATAAAAGGAGAGGAGAGGAAGCATTGACAGCAGCAGAAAACAGTCCACTGGTCAGGCCGATTTCACCTCCCCACCCCTTTTGAATGCAAACAGATGAATTATTGCCCCATTGGGGTAGACTTTAAATTGGAATAACGTATAAGCATATAAAGCTCAGTCTCTCAATCACACCTCTGTTGTAGGGATGATGTTCTTCTTAATGTAGCCCATTGCTTTGTCTGCGTCTGTGAATTCTTTTTCTTCACCGTTGTGCGTGGCGCGGAATCGGGCTGGGAACAGTATGCCATACCGGACGCCCTGACGGTTGCGGAGCAGCTTCCTAACCTCCATGAACGCAGCCCTGGCCTTGGCGATGCTTGCAGTGTAGTCCGGAAAGATAGCAATTGTCCCCCCGTTGACCCGAAGTGGAGCTCAAGTGCACACACGGCTCAGCACCTCGACACAATTTTGATAGTAGTGGTAGTGGTAGATAGTAGTTTAGCTACGATGGTGCGTGGTTTCCCATCCAGTCTTCTTGGAGCCAGGCTTCTATGTGAGCGGTCCACAAGCACATCTTTATCCAGTGCTTCTCTCAGCAGCTTCAAGACCGATGCAGTAGCGCTTGATCCATTCGTCTCAGCTACCCCCAGAATCCTGATGTTGCATCTCTTCATTCTTCCCTCCATGTCCTCACATTTCTCTCTAAGCCCTGTTACCTCCGCTTTCAAGTCAGTTACCGTAGTCTACAAAGCTGCAACCTCGTCTGACCTCATTGATAGCCCGCCTTCCACCTCTTTGATTGTAGCCTTCATTTGGTCGATCTCAGAATGGATCGTATTATTTATTACTTCCACTTTTACCGCTTGAAACTCATTTTTAAGAAAGTTGAAGTCTTTGGCAAGTGCATTTTTCAATTCTGATCCGAGATGTCCGCTTTTAGTGGGAAAAGAATCTCTAATTTCAAGGCTACAGCGTCCATCTCTGGGCTGTCTGGCAGGGGCGGGGTGTGGAGCTGGGGTGTCGGTGGAACTTGATGTCGAGGCGGCGTTGGACCTAGTTCTGGATGGTCCACTGTATTTATATTTGCGCAGATTTGCCGCCATCAACCCACAAACACACTATCGTCTGACTTCAGGAATACGTTCAGAGCAGATTTCCCACTATTTTGAATTACAAAGCGCTTATTAACTTTAAATAAAACAGAGCGAGAGCTCAAACTAAATGCGTCCTACTCCATTGCCAGCTCAGCAGCGCCAGAACCTAAAGTCACTTTCATTTTGGTGAATGTGTGCTGCAACTGCAAAATATGGATATCAATGCATTTGACAAATCAAATTTTGTACAACTGCTCTTTGGGTAAGAATAAGCTGTATATACTCTCACTTGTGCAATTCACCATTTTCAATCTTTCAAACCTTTGTTGGCCCTGTGGGTGCTTGATAAAAACGGTCAGTTCTTGGGATTATATGGCTGAATCCTTCACATTTTCATAACAATCTGAGCCTGTCAGTGGCAGAAACAAACACTTTTAGTGGACGTACTTTGATTGGGCGCAGTTGCCCCAAAGGATTACGTTGAAGCCATTGCAGCCCGTTTTGCAGCTGCCGACTGAGGCGATCTACTGGATCAATTCCAAAACGTTTTGTACCTATTAGTCATTTAGACCCCAAAATATGTAAAAATAGGGCCCAGGTTTAAAAATACCGGAATTATACTTTAACTATCCTAGAAAGGTGAATCCATACAAACAAAAACCTGATATTGATGGATGTCTCTACATTTATGATATTTGCAGTGATTAAAAACCCTGCTTTTAAATACTGACATACAGCATTTCAGCTTTGGTAGGTTTTTTTTCCACACTAACTCTGATGTTTTATATCATGCTGTGCAGGAAGGGGTGCTCATGGTCTAACAAGATGTGAAAATGGGCATATTGGACCAAAAGACCATGGTAACATTGTACTAATTCTGCCCCCCAATTTCCTTTGTCCCTTATGTGCAGTTAGTTCAAAGCATTTTGTCATTTTAAGAAATTGTATAAATAATTATTCCATGGTAGAACACTGAAATATAGAAAATCAATGCACACTGATAAATGCAACCATTTTATTGTAAAATTCCACAGCTGTGTGCAGTTCCCTTATGAAAAGGATTTTTTCCAGTACATATATAGTATATTATGCAGACCCTAACATAATTCATCAGTGCCCCTTTTATACAATACTCAAGAAATATACATAGATGGCAAACGACTAACATATTTATGGGAATCAGATGAAATTAATTTTGTTTTTGGATGCTCGCTACCCGGCTCTGCAATTATAATGTGGTATATTATTTTGATTTTCTGCTGTTTGACAAAATACATAACAACACAAAATATCTACATGTGCTCTTCACACATAGGTCTCATTTGTGGGTCCCAAAATGAATAAAACCTCTTTCTCGAAAACAAGTACAGTGCAATAAATGTCCATGTCGATGCAGGCAAAGGACTGAGGCCAGAGGAAATAACACTTGAATTAGTCCCAATTCCTTGAAATTTTCGTCCATGTGACTGACCCATATTCATCGTGCACACATTGGTGATTATCAACACTGTTCATTTTAAAACCTTCCACCAATACCTTTTTATGTTTGCGGTTCCAGTACAGTGTGTGAAAAGACACAAAACATTTAATAATACAAGCTTAAGTCATCATGGGAAAAATAAAATTATATAATCTTTGTTTATTTTTCACACTATTCTTCAAATACAAGACATGCTAGGCTCTCAGTGCTATTGGTATGTAAATGGTCTCAGCTCTCCAAACAAACAATACAAAACAAAAAATAAAGTCCTGTATCATATATTAGATGTGTATCCTGATACATTTTTTGTCTTTTTAGTGATCTGGTTATATTGCTTGGATGAACAAAATAATTGTCCTCACACTTTGAATTTTGTTTCCCCCTGCGATAGGTAATCTCAAAAGGAAGTGAGTGGCTGACGTTAGCTGTACATTTCTTTCAAGAAAATAAAATACTAATTTTCAAATTTTTCCACAAAGTAGGCCTGCAGTATAAGTGGAATCACAAACAATGTTCTATTTTGATATTCTCTATCGCATGTGTGGAAGAGTTTGGCACTTAATGAAATGTTTTGACCCCCTACACTTCTTTAAACTACTAAACACTGATGATGACCAATCTACATTGCTATTGACACACCTATTTCCTTCATGATCTGAGAGATACAGTTTGTGCACACTGAAGACAAGTTAAGATACTGAGTGGCAGCTTTGCAACACAAGAGGACCACCATTAAATACAAAAGGGAAAGAACTCCAGGATGTATTAGCTAATGTGATAAACGTAGATGTTGTTAAAGTTATCATTGCTGCTTTAATTGATGATGGCAAATATCAAGATTGAAAAAGCCATGACAAAGACTTATCTCCGCATTGGAAAAAAAGTGGAAAAGCGGAAAGTGGAAATAAATATATTAATTGATTAATAGCTGCTTAGACAACCAAATGCATTTTTTCGGTGCCTTGGGAATTTTTTTTCTTTTCCAAAAACATTTAAATCTACAATTTAGAAGCTGCACAATAGGCGATGTTGCAACTATTCAACAGTTGGACAGGCCTTTTTGAGACTAGTGTATGTCGATCACAACATAGAAAACACAATATAAATAAGCTCAGGCTCCATTACTACATCGAACAAAAATGTGTGTCTCTGATTTAATGACGGCATTGTGTGTTTCTTTTCAGGGGCCATATGATAGAAATACAATTTCTTTCATCAGAGTGAATAAATAAATAAATACCCTAAAATAATAAATAAATAAATACCCCCCCTCCCACAATATCCTACATAATACAATAAATCTAATATATGATGATATACTGTAACGTTGCTGAAATTACAAAATATATACCCATTTACAAAAACCCAAGGGCTTGATAAGTGTTTCCTTCCCTTTATAATTTATGTACATAAAACACTGTGATTTACACATATCCATTGTGAGACTGCCAATCATACTGAAGCAGTCTGTTGCATACTGGTGTCCATCAAAATTGAACTGTAAGGAATTATATTTCATGTGCGGTATATCATACACAACATTCACAATTCCTATGCTCTAGCGCTGTCAATAATACTGCATTAGAAACAAATCAAAATGAAACAAAAAATCTAAATTAATAAAAACAAAACAAGATAAAACAAAACTTACTAAAGCCCATTCAATCAATTTCCAAAATAATATTGTTTACATTTCCACTGAGTTTCTCTTCAAAGAGACAGAAAGAGAGAGAAACATTTGTAGTAAGGCTTACACATCTGTTCTGGCCACAAGCAGATGCTTTTTTTTACTCGAATGGTAAGTTTATTAATATTTCAGCAGTAAGTAATTTTTTTTCTCACCTTAAAAAATGACAGACAGAATGAACCCTTTTCTACCGGAGCGTTTTCAAAGTGTGTTGTCGTTTGCATTAGAAGCATAGGTGAGTTTGAATTCCTCTTTGTGATGATGAAACCCAACCTTTCAAAATGTAGTTGTTGTTGTGCGTAATACTCTGTTGATGTATAATAAAGGGGATCCTGATGAATATTTCTTTCATGAGAAATTCAAACTTTTTTCATACTGTTTCTCCTGTACGCTTGTGTTACCATGATGCAATTTTTGTCTCATTATGTAAATGATTGTTTACAACAGCAAATGGAGCAGATGATGAGAGGTCAGTGTAGTAGTGTAAGCTCATAGGAGAATGCTAAAATTGATTGGCTTGAAATTCTGGGCCGATCTTCCTACCTGTAGAGAAAGATGATTCTCAACTTTAAAATAAAAAGATAAAACATGGGCACATTTTTATCATTTCATTTTCCAATTTTCCTAGAAAAAAAATAGAATTAAATCCTGAATGATTATCAACAGTGCTCTTTTTTTAGTTTCCATAGCCAACAACAGAAGACCATAAAACATGTTGATTTTTGGCCTGAAAGGTGCATGCAATAAATGTAAACCACTATGTAATAGTAAAATATATACAGTGTCTGTACAGTTGACCATTCATCATAAATAGCATTATCTAGCTCTCTGACCACACATGAAAAATGTAATGTTCAATTTTGCTAACCTGTTAGATTGTTAGAACCTGTTAAACCTAGCAAAGTGAATCTCAAAACCATACTTACTGTTTAGCATACAGTAGCTCTATTAAAGTGCTTCAGATTTTTCTCATTTATTATGTTACATGGATTTAAACAATATAACAATAAATAACACTGTATGAGTTGAGGTCATGAGCTAATGTCATTCAGATGTTTTTATAGGTGTCTGATTAGAAAAACAACTTTAGTGTCCCTGTTTCCTTAGAAAGAAGAAAAAATGTAGACCTTCATTGGGGTAGGATTTCTTTTGTCTAACAAAATCGGTGTACAAAGCCACTAATGAAAAACCCATTGAGAAGAAATTAACAGGAACTTTCAAGTTTAACATCTTCACATGTCCAGAGGAAATCAATTAAAATCCTGTCATGCAAAATAACTGAAGTGAGATTCTTGCTAACCCTTAACACAATCAAAGTTTTTACTACACGTCTTTCAAAACCCTTCATGCCAGTTAGTTATGATGCTACAACTTTTGCAATTCCTGCATAAGAAGATAACTAATACTGGAAAGAGGGAATAGAAATGAACAAATATCATCATCCGACAAAAGGGATAGTTGAAATCAAAACATTGGGTATTTCAGTGGGTCCCCTTCTTTAAAATGTCCCTTGCTGTAGCAGAGTATGTTTAGAATGGAATGAACTTTATGATAAGGCTGGCTACACAACGGGACCTAGAGATAGAGATAGGACACCCAGTAGACCAGGTTGAAGAGACCGAATGCAGTGGGGAAGAAGATGCGTGCATATGAGTCTATCTTGGCGATGCGGATGTGCAACCTGCCGTGCCGCCAGGCTCCAGAACGGCAGTCTTCAAAACAACAGAAGAAGCTGGTGCAGTCCTTCCCATCCAGACACTCGTAGCCGTACTCCTCATCCCTCTCCTGCATGTGTGTGGCGTTGTTCATCTGGATGGCCGTGGCTGAGCGTGGGCGGATGTCTACCGTGGGTGTCTGCTTTTAACAGGATAAAATGACACAGTTAGCCAGCAGAGCCTCAGAGGTGTTATATTCAAGAAAACACTGACATAACGGGACCTAATTTAAGCTGCCTTTTTTCTCTCACTCCGTTTTCTCTCGTTAGCCAGCAAAATGTAATTTGCACCTTCAACTTGCCAATGGACCCTTTTAAAGAAAATGTCAAGGAAATACAAACAGGCCCATCACTAGCACCTGTGGTTGCAATTAGTGAGGCTTTTAGCTGACAATGGGTCAGTCCCCATGGAACTCATGATGCAAATTACACCTTTGGGTAAAGTCTGGGGTATAACTGGCCCCTGAGGCAATCCTTAGATTATTTTGTTTCTATTCTTTTTGCCTTTATTTAGCAGATATATGATGCTAGTGCTGGGCAATTCAAATCCATTTTTAATTGTGATGATGCTACTGCTGCTACCAAAAATGGTACTATAGCAAACAGCTAACCCCTGAATCTAAGCATAGTTGTTTTTGTATGGCCAGTGACTCAACAAAATGTCATAATTAGGTTTTTGTATAGCTGTTGTAAGGGTTTTGCTGAAAGAAATTCAAGACATGTTGCAATTGGCTTATGATGCATCAGGGATCTAAGCTTAGAGATGAGGAGCATTTGTTGGCAGACATACAGCACACAGCTCAGTATTCCTCTAGCCTACTCTTCCTGTCACTAAACGGGTTCAAATAAACTTCCTTTGCAAGCTCTGCTCACCGCTGGAGGACACATGCCTTTCATTTGCGACGGTTCCTAAAATAGGACAGTGACATCAGCAAGTCTTTGGCTCTATCATTCTAAAGGGAGACAATTAGTATTCAAATAGGACATTTTCATCGGCTTTTATCTGAAAATGTCATGCCACCTTTGCACAAATTGGAATTCCGGCTCTTTGGCAGATTAAATGCTTCCCCTTTTGGCAGAAGTTGAAGTTTCCCTGACCTTGCAGATAAACTAAGGTGTCAACCTCAACATTAAGAAATACAATGTGAGTCTAGTGTACTCCAAAGGCCAACCTCTAAGAATTTTACATCACCTCTTTCATTTCAATTAAGTGCTGCTTTCTGTCATTTTAAAAGATCTGTCTTTGCACAATATAAGTACCAAGACTTTACTTGCAAATGACTGTACTAACACTGCAAATATTATTTGCAATGTGTATTTATGCTATGATTTAGTATTCATCAGATATATTTTTTTACTTCCCACAATTGTCACACAACAGTAGCCTCTGGCCTACTGTTCTTTTTGCCACATCAGTGATTGCCATGTCTTTAATACATTTACCATGGGCATGCTTGCTAGTAAATTGAAGTCATTGCAGTTTTGGCTTGAACATAAAGGTTAACTGTTGTAAGCAAGCATCCTCAAACAAGCTTGAAACACTTGAACTTGATTGAACTGTACAGCACTTCATTCCCTGCAGCTTATCATTTGCCCAGCACTAGTGCACAAGGGTGGTTGTTGTCCCTTTGAAAACGATATATAACCATGAACATAAAAAACAACATATGGGGTTAGTTTCAACATTTTTGCTCTTATTAATTGACAGTCTGCTAATGAGGGGATTAGCAAAGCAGGTTATGTGGCTCGGTTCTCAAAGGGGATTGGTTGCACTGGAGGAAGCGCGGTGCAAGCTCAAGCAGAAGGAGCATAAACAGCATCCTGCCGCATGGCCTGGTAAAGCTGGGCTGTGCCGAGCCGGTGTTAGCAAAAAACAACACAGTGGCATTGGCAACTTTAACTGGCTGAAAGTAGACAACCGCTCAGAGGAGACAACAGACGGAAACACTTGAATTGAATGCTTGAACGTGGTGTTTCCATACTGTAATTGTATGATTTAAATAGTAAAACAATAATACATTTAGGCTCATATTCACTTTGTCTAACTTTGTCTTCAAAATCTAATAAATACGTCAAAAATATTTGTGTGGAACTGTATTTGAAAATCAGATTATGTCGTCTTAACTTGTGTGTTAGGTTAAATTTAGCTCTTTGCTAGCTTTCGCCCACCCTGTAGGCTTTCTGGGTGTTTAAAGATTACCGTGTGTTAATCTGTTGAGCGGACCCACAAACTCTAATTAGACTTAACAGAGTGCAGGGGTTGTCTATTTCAGTCTGTTAAGGCTCTGCTGACTCTGTAGGAAGCGTCAGGTTTAGAAGCCCAACAAACACACAGGTATAGATTTACTGGCAGGAGAAGGGAGAAAAGAAGAGGAAGCTGTTGCAGCAGCTGCTAGTTCACTGTGCTTACAAAAACAGCAGAGAGTGAGACAGGACAGAGGGAGCCAGACTGAATCCTTACTGGGCCTGGGCTAATGCATTCCTCTGGAAATGGGATGTGTGGGATGTTTATTTGGAATGTAAAAACTGCTGTAATCACTGCTATAAGTATGTCTGACTGGCTGCCTCCGCACTGTGGACTGCAGAGAGACCCTTTTAAATGTTATTTCTAATTCCTACTTAGTAACTGAGGAGGCAGTACAGTAAGAATAGAGGTGGATAGAGAGAGATTATAGAGAGGCGTATCTACTACATAATAGACGAAAAGCAGTGAGGTGCTGGGGGCTCAGAGAGCCAAAATGCAGCAGACACATGCAGTCAGTAGAGGGTAACTCAGACACAGGCAATATACCTTTGAGGAAAAGAGCCGGAGGAGCTTTTGTCCAGACAGGAAACAAAGAATATGTGGAATTGAAAGAGAGTAACACAAAATAAGGAATACATGTAAAAAAAGACAAAGAAACAACACACAAAGAGAATGTCAAAAATAACAGCAAGTACTATACTGTCTAAATCAAAATCGAAAGAGAAGAAATATACTGTAGAGAGACACACATATTACAAACAGACACAGGGGGAGATGCATGGTAGGAAATATCTTACATGCTGTTTAAAACAGGATCAGCTTAGAAAATCTATTACTGATACAAAGCTTGAGTGATTAGTTGTATTTAATACGTTGTTCATATAGTCTGTGTGAGGTTGATTGTTATTTGATGTATATATATATATATATATATATAAAGTGGCTATTACATCAGTTGAAGATGGTGACTTTCATTTTTGTTATGGTATTATTTTTGCGAAACAGACATTACTTATTCTATTCAATCATCTGAAAAAAAGAGTTCATTATGTTTCACATTAAGTGGTATGAATTTGTCTTATGCAATACATATCTTGGAAAAATATTTTATTAATGTCATTTTTCAACCATTAAGTCCAAATGAAACATCTTCTCAGTTCTAGTATGCATACATTTAACAGACTGATTAAATTATCATTTGTTGTATTCATGCACGATACAGTCTTCAGAAAAAAATACCATTACTTCTTCAGAAGAAGAGTTAGATTACATGGAACTCAAACATGGAAATCAAAGCAACTTCGGAACTTTTTTATTTCCTCAATTTCCTATTATTTTCATATTTTTAACTATTCATGAAGATCAAATGGATTTCAGTCAAAGGCCGCCTTTCCTTTGTTACTTCCTCCTCCCTGCATCTTGGCAGGTCATGCAGAGAACCTAGAAAAGCCCCTCTGAGATGGCAAACTGGCATTACACCTTCCACTTCATTATTCATTCAGTCATTCATCCAGCAAGGCAGTTACTTTAGACCCTGCAGCAAAACCTTAGTTACAGAGACTGAAACTAGAGTGCCCCATTACCCCTAAGTTCCAGTTGAATGGTCCAGTTACAAAATGCTACACCGATCAGCCACAACATTAAAACCACTGACAGGTGAAGTGAATAACATTGATTATCTCGTTACAATGGCACCTGTCAAGGGGTGGGATATATTGGGAAGCAGGTGAACAGTCAGTTCTTGAAGTTGATGTGTTGGAAGCAGGAAAAATGGGCAAGGGATCTGAGCGACTTCTGATGGCTTTTGATGGATGTCTGACCAAATTGTGATGGCTAGACGACTGGGTCAGAGCATCTCCAAAATGGCGGGTCTTGTGGGGTGTTGCCAGTATGCAGTGGTTAGTACCTACCAAAAGTGGTCCAAAGAAGGACAACCGGTGAACCGGCGGCAGGGTCATGGGTGCCCAAGGCTCATTGGTGCGCGTGGGCATCGAAGGCCAATCAAGGAATTGTATGTATGTATTGTATGTACAATATTTACAATACTTTAAAAAGAACCATAACTTGGTTTTAGCACTACCAATAAATGTGTAAGCATAGGTGTGTAAGCATATGTGTAAGCAAGTTTTCAATTCTGGAACCATATGTCAACTCTAGCTGACTGTGGTATAGCTGCCCTTTACCCACTGTCCTTAAGTGTTCATCTATTTGGAGAGAGAGATCATGGTGCTTCCACCAAGCTCCTACCATGATGGTGTGTGGGATTTCAGGGTCCTTTAAGACCAACTCTCTTGTCATGTGACACGGGTCTAAATTACATCTGTGACAGATGTGTGGCGCGGATTAAGAAAAGGTTCGCGCTGACTGCTTCACCCATTGAGTGATATGAGGTGGTGGCTTCTGGGTAGATGCTCCCTTAGGGGTGCTGAGCAGTGTTATACTTTCTGTAAGGCTTATCCCTATACTGTAATACACT
>OOFE01031028.1:8977-21909 GCA_900323365.1 Monocentris japonica | reverse complement strand
ACCTAATAGGCTGAAATGGCGTGTTTGCTGAACTGTCCTCATTCTTAACAATACAAGACTATCAGACTTGGGTTGATCACATGGACTGGATGCCTTAAAAATACAATTACATAGTCCTATACTTATGTGTAATCTAGTTTCATGTCGAACCATTTTTTTTTTACCTCAACAACGGTGTGTGTTTCTGCTGAAACAGCATTGACAGCGTTAATCATTTCTTGCCATGCTTTACTTTTATCAGTTGTTGTGACTCCGCTGCTTCTAAAAACTACGTTGTCTTTTTTTCTCATGCACGCATGCGCGCAACACTTCAATTTCGGACTCTGCCAAGTTCCTCTTTTCCTCCGTGGTTTACTTGCACACGACCCTTCAGTCTGCAGCCTTTTACAGTGTTGAACAGGGTGTTGACCTATAGAAATCGGCTTCAACAGGCACGCGCATCCAATTTACGAACGATTGGCATTCATCAAATAGACACCTGTTCTACGCTCAAGTCGAGGTTTCCAACATGTTTCATGAATCCCACGTTGGCGTTTTCGTACGCACATAAAAACGACAGATTTACGAACAATTTAAGAAAAGTTTCGTGAATGAGGCCCATTGTCTTCATTGTAATCTAAATCTTGGGTGCACTTCTATGCTTCCAGACCAGAGCCCAGATATATGCACCTCAGGTTAAGAATGATATGTTGGACAGTTTAATGACAAATCACATATTCCATCCAGTTCACCTTCGACAGAAATGTATAAATTACCAAATTAATTAATTGCTTTTTACAGCATCCTGCAGTGGAGCCCATCCATTTACAATACCTTCATCCTTCCCCTTGCCATGGTAGGATGCAGTCACCTCCAGACAATCATATGACTCTAGTCCTGTATAATAGTGGGGTGAGCATATTATACTGTGGCTTTTATGCCAGGTAATTAAAGAGATCACTTTTATGTCCTAGGCAGTGACGGACCTTCCCTGATTCACAACCCGACACTAAAGTGGAATAGCCTTGGTTGTACTCTTGACTCTGTAGTTTCATTGTTCCTTGCTGGGGGGCTTTTCCTTTCATACATGGCCTAATATATGATAGATTGAGTAATACCATCCCTATTTTAGATATTAAGAGACTATTTATGCACTGAGGCGAAGCATTGCACCTGTCAAAGTGTGATGATAAGTGAGACTGCGTCACCTGCCTCTGCCCTCTTACCTCACCTCCTTTTTACATGGTCTTGGCTTAGACTTGCAGCATTACTGAACATAGTGCCTGCAGCTATGGCCCAGGCCTTGTCCAGCCCAGCATTACTAAACCTGCTGTCCTGTGCAAGTGCCTCCGAGGTGAAGTGTGTGTCAGAGGCCTAAGATGAAGCCAGAGAGGGGGAGATGAGTCAGATGAACACTTGTCAGGTGATGTCATCTCTAGTGAGTGCTGATGACTGGCCCCAGCTGTTTCGGTGCAGTGAGGCACACTCTACCGCACCTGTCTGAAAGGGGATCAGCTCACACAGTACAGACTCTCAGCACAGAACAGGCCCGCTAGTCAAAGGGCTTTCGTAACTCCCCAGTGATGAAGCCAGCAGAGGTCAAATGGGGCAGACAATGCATCTCCAACGGAGTGTGGTTCCATACTGCCACTGCAGCTTCGAACAAGTAACAGTGGACAGAGAATGTCATTGCTGCTAACCACAAAACAATGTGAAATGTTTATTTGCTATGTTTTATTGAGGTGACCAAGGTATTGCAATGCCTCCTTGGAAAATTTAGGATACAGTTTGTGATATAATACAGAAATTATCAGTGTATAACAGGTGTTATAGGGAAAAGAAGGGCCCACAGGGAAATGTCATGATGGTAATGCCACGATGACTATCAGGGTGATGACTTTATCTGTGACACAGGCACCTATGGGTAAAGATGTAAAGATGTAGTCACCCAGTGTAACATCCCCATCACAATGTCTCTCAAAAACCGTCAGTACATTCACAAGAGCAGTCAAAGCTGATTCTGATGCATCATTTTATTGTAATAGAGCTCTGGGAGGTGAACTCAAGTGTAGACACACTGTGGAAGAAGAACATTTATCAGCTGGATTGCACCACACACATAGACACACACTTTCTCCACTTTCCCAAACACTTACACAAGCATACACACACACACGCACGCACACACACACACACACACAGCTCAGTACACTACAGTACAAACATTCTCTCATAGTAAATCAAGAACTATTTCACTGTAATAGCTGTACTTTGTAATAGCCATCACAGTGGAATAACTCTGATTTAATCTAGCCAGCAATCAATATCTTTTGACTGCTATGATTGATGAGTATTAAGTAGGACTATTAACTGAGAGGAGAAAAGTGTCCAAGTCTGACTTCAGCTGCCCGCTGCTCAGTCAAAGTAATAATGTGAAAGGGAATAATTTGTCAGCCAATTCACAAATAGGTTTAGAACTGTGGACACATTTTCTTAATGAATATGTGAATTACTTGTGTATTGATTTCTATTGTGTGGGAAAATGGGAAATGTATAAAGAACTGTCTGCAGAGGCGCCTGCAGACACACTTCATTGACGTTTCACTTGGAGATGACGAGAAATATTGCATATGCTGAAACCAGCAGATTGTGTATTTAAAGCCTTTGGTGAATCAAGGTCACGGCAGTGACCCTTTTAGTAGTAGCCTGTCATACATTTAGCGAAGCAGGGGATCATTTCAAACTGTCCTCCATCACATTATGACAGTTCTTAATTGACTACCGATACAGCTTTGCTGAGTTGACAGAAAAATCGGATTTTAATCTAATCACTGCAATATACCTGATTGGTTCCCAGCAACACTCTGACATATTAAAACATTTGCATTGCAGAGATGGGTCAGAGAGCTTGTTAAGAGCTAAATCCTACAGACTGTATATCAGGTCGCCCCATGGAATCATTATGGGTTTTATATAACATATTATAGCGACATATTCTGAGTAAAATCTGTCTTCATGTGCACGTTTGATGTATGATAATCGATAGGCTTTCATCATTTTACAGTGTTCTGGCAGTTAGCCTCCTTGACTTTCGGGTTTGTTGAAACTATGTCCCTGCCAACAGAAGAAAAGCTTGCATGCAGAATGTAATGCAAACATTTTGGCAATAAGACTGGATGAAGTTTTAAAACGTTGAACCACCGTCTCATAGTGCTTTCCTGCAGTGGTCTATACACCAAGCACTTTTTAATCTTTTTTGCATTTTTCTACAACACCGGGACAATTTTCAGTCAATAAGTCATCCCAGGTTTATCACTGATCCACATCATTAAGAAGTGCCCCATGGATCCCTGTCTAAACTACATGTCGACTAGCTGCCCCTAACTCCCTGGATAAAAACCCCACGGCCCCCTGCACAAAGGTAAATGATGGCACAGAGGATGGTGGTCCAGAGTCCCCTCAGTGGTCTTGCGGGAGAAGACAGAGAAGGAGAATGATGATAGATTGCATGGAGAGTAGGCTGAGTGAATGGATTAGGTCTCTCCTACCCAAAGAGCACCATCTGCTGTCAGCTCGGGCAACTCATTCAGTCGCGCTGACATGCATGTAAAGAAGCACGCTGAGAACACATCAGACTGCCGTCAAGCGCACCAATAATGTGGAGAATATGAAAGAGAGCGGAAGAGAGGGGAGGGCGTGGAGGAGGAGGAGTACATTGGGGAAAGAAGCAGGTGGGGTACTGAAAGCACCATCGCTTTAATCTTGACAAACATATTAGAATTATTCCAAACAACTTTTTTTGTTATTTTAAATAATAAATGTTTACATTTTTTGTTGTTGTTGTTTTCTTATCATGTTTTGCTGTATTGTCAAGTTCCTTTTTTAGCAAAACAATTGCAGAGAAAAAAAACAAACAAATAAAGTGACTGACATTCTTTAAAATGAAAACAAAAATAAGCTGTTATAATGATAATAAAGGCACTGCAACATTAATATCCACAGGTTTTCAGTCAGAGCTCTTGATTTCTCCCAGAGTGTAAAAGAGTGGTCTGTACACATCTTTCCAAGCAGTACGTCCTCACCTTATACTGGCAATATTTCAGCCGTTGAGCCCCATGTGTACTACTAGAGTGAAATAACAGGATAGCTAAGGGGCGAGAAGCCAGTCTCGTGCTGGTATCAAATGACTGTGTCTGGCCCTCTTAAAACAATGAGCTGTTTATGGTCAATTTTAGCAAGCTAAAGTACTTCTGACTGCTGAAACCTCATACTGCTTGGAGCATCAGAGAGAAAAGAACAGCACAAGATAGACAAGTGTCATGGCAAAGGCGCACAGATGTACATTCTTCCTGTCCATTGTGGCCCACTTGGCACACAAACACATAAAAGCACATTGCTGTCAGTTGGACTCTCTTGTTTATTGTTGGAGATGACTATCCCATGAGGTATGGGATACAAATCAAAGTCAGGGTCCTGTTATCTCCGATTTCATTTCAGGCGTCCAGAGGAGCCTAATTGTCAATAAGGAGCAGCTATATTGACACCTGTGACACTGCTGTTTTGCTACGGACTCGCAACCTCTCCCACAGCCCACTGGAGAGGTGCTGCGGGAGAGAAACCACGACTGTCTCCAGGAGTGACTGGACATGCCAATAATAAAAAGGTCGCAATTTATGAAAGGGCATGACATCAAAGCACTGATCAATGCCTTCAATAGGCTTTACATATAGCATTGAGATTGATTCTATAGGTGATATTGTGACTGGACATCTGCCGAGGTACTGGATGTGTCAAAAGGGGATGCATGCTCAAAGGGTGTCCAGTTCAAAAAAGGATTTCTATAGGATTTGTGTCAATCAAACTGGGTGGTTGGACAGGGATAGGAGACCCCACTGACCCCACAGGATGGTGCGCGCTTGTCAGTGTAGGACAGGTTTAAAGTGCAGACTCGAGGGGGGAAGATTATATTATGTTGAATAGCCTCCTTGATGGTCAGCAGCAATCAAACAGCCTTTCTGAGCCAAGACCATCTTATTATGGACAGCCGGACGACGGCGTAGGGTTGTGCAAGATGAAAATGGATGGAAGTATGGGATTGTGATGAGATGATCCAGACAGATCTACCCAAGGGGCGGTGGAGTACATTAGTGTACATCAATGCCAGAGGAGGAGAGCTTATACTGTAGGCCCAGAGTGTTATGTACATATGAACACTCTCCTGAGCCTGAGAATGACTTAAGAAGCCTGGGATCAGTTCCAAGAAGAAAGAAACACATCACTTCCATAATATATTGAGAATATAAATAATATCAAAAAGTAAGTAGCTGTGTGTCTTATGCATTATGGATGTTTCACAGCTTGACCTGGATAACAAATGCAAAAAGGCTGTTCACAGATTTCTTCCCCTTATTTTTTTCTTCAATGTCAATTATATGGACTTCTAGAAGAGGAATTCACCGCCAAAACAAAAGACAACACACACACACTCAGACATGTGCGTATATGTACATGCAGGTGCACATACACATGCACACACTACACACCACACACTAACACTTCTACCACCCCTCTTGTGATCTGGGGATGTAGTTAGACCAGTGTCACTGTCTTTACAAAAACATTGACAGAAACAGTAAAATAATGTCTGGAATGGCCAGGAAGACTCCAGGGCATCATGAAAAAATAATAATGCTCTGAAGGCAAGCATTCCTTTGTACTGTGTTGTATTTGTCGATGCTGGCAGAAGCGCAACGATGGGGGTGCAGGGGGTCAAGTAAGCAAATAAATAAATAACAAACATTCTGAAAAGTGCAAGCTGTTGTTAAGTCTGTGTGACATACTAGGGGTGTCCAGTCTGTTGCATTACTACAGCACCGCACATTTGGTTCTGTTCTTCTCTCATTCAGGGTTCACCTCGTTTCTCGATTACTTCACTTTAATGTTTTGACATTATTGGTTGTATGAATTATAAGATGCATTTATTTTCAAAAGTAAAACGATACATTTGATTACCTTGACAGCTAACACTCTCACCCATGAGCAAGATAGGAAATCTTTCATTTTTGATAAATTACGCTGTGATTATAAATAAATAAACAAGACTGATGATGTGGAATAAATCCAATTTACCATGCAGAAGATAATCAATACATTAACCTGGAATCCAATGCTAAAGCACATTTAGTCGACAGTACAGTATGTGCTTGTTGGCTTTAATTGCAACAGTGTTGGATGCAGAAACCGTGGGCAGACAATTGATAGTAGCCATTAGCAAATGATTAGGTGGACAGAGATGAACTATACTCTATTGATTTGGCCGGCTTACATTTCCGACTTTTGCAGGGAAATAAATAAATTCACCTCCAAATCTATAATGCATGACTTTATATTCATAATTTCCAGAAGAGAGGATCCTTGGCTCCCTGCTTTCCATCGTGTACAGAGAGAGGCTGGCAGCACGCTGAAGTCAGACGTCCACGGTGTCTGTTTTGTGCCAAATCACAGCTGTTTATTCAACCAAACACAGCATTATAAAAATGTATTGCTGTGAAGATTTATAATGAGACTGAGATTCTGAAATGAAACTGCAGGCCTCCCTTCATACTGCATTTGAGACATGGCGAAGCCTGCATCATATCAAAGCAGTTCTTTATCATTTCCAATTATTGAGAAATATTGTCACTTGAGCCATCTGACCCACCAAGTCTAATTTGTTTACTTCAAGTGCCTTGGAAAGTCTCTTTAATGTTGGAAATTAGATCCATTCCCTGTGGGTTGTCTATAAATGACAGACTACACAGGAGAAGTCCAAACCTCCCAACAATAATAGACAGAATACTCTTTCCTTCTCATGGTCAGTTTAGATATGTAGTCTCTCACCACAGTTGTTTTTTTGTTTTTTTTACCACACGGGGTCTCCATCAAAATGGGAGTGATCCACTGAAAAGTGCAATGTCAGATGTTGAAGGTGACTGAATTACTATGCTTGTGTGTTCACCTTCAGATATCCAAACTCACCAGTGAGCTGGGCTTGGTTGTTTGTCCATGTTCTAGCACACATGGGTAGGCAGTAATCAAATAGAGGGGAACTGGACGTATGGTGTCCTCAAACCTAATTTGTCTGCTTGCAGCTCTGACCCCCTGACCTTTGACATTCCAACCCGGCTGGTGAGGTTTCCGAATCATTTATTTACTTTGTCAGACATAAGCCAGACAAGGGGATTTCAGCCATACGGCAAGAATCTCAGGAACTCAAAACACAAATAAAATCGAGATTAATATGTAAACAGCTAAGGCCTTCCCGTAGATGACCTCGCAATAACAGTCTAGCCCTTTTGACCAATCAGTATTGATTCCACAAAAAATCCTCACCTGTTAAATCAGTCATTTTGTTGATTCCCATTCAGCATGATCAATTAAATCAATTACCTAGACTAACTTGGGGTTACAGCAATCGATCGTCAATAAGTATTCAGCTGCAGAGTCCTAGCCTGTGGAGGCTAATATACATATCAATACCTGAGTCATTGCTCCTGCACGTTCACAAAAAATCTGTTCTGTTCAACAAATGACATTAATGGAGGATCATTCTTGGGTCAGGGGTGACAAGGAGAGGGCAGAACCTGAGAGAGCACGTATTACAGCCCTTAATGACAATAGCAGAAAGCAGTGGGATAGTCTCGCTTTCTCCCTCTCTCTTGCTCTGTCTTTATAGCTTTGCCTTTGCTAGTTTCTAACCATGTCTCCAGGGGATTACGCAACGGTGGCTTGCCACATATCTTTTTCCAGGGCTATACTTGTGTAGCTCCACTTGCTCTTTACACAAACTCTCAAGGCACACCCAACATTAAAAACTAGTTTTTGGAGTTAACAGTGCCTCTGTACAAGCAATTCATCTCCTACCCTCTTGTTCTCTTGTAACCTCATCACAGCATGAGCTCTGCGCTCACTGCGCTCATACTGCTTCTTAAACAGTCAGAACCCACATGTGCGGCTCAACTGCTGCTGGGCTGGAACCCCCTCCTCTGCCTTCAGCCCCATCCTAAAATAGACCCATTGCTGGCCTGGGCCTCCAAACGTTTGGCTGTTTCCTTCCTCCCATCTTCTCTACGCCTGTTAGAGGGCTACAGCTGCTCTCTTGCTGCCCACAGTTTCCATTGCTCATCAATGTTTAACTCTCAGACCCCTTCTGGAGTCCATTACCCAGGCTAACTTCCCCAGATTTATCACTGCTATGACCCGCAGCAGCAAAAGCAGCATGAATACACTGAATGCTGAATGGCTGTTCTGACTGTATACACTCAAAAACCCAATTCTGTTGGGACTGTCAGAGACCGACACTAGAGATGAGGCCTTTGTTTATTGTAAGTATATTTCATGGAGACATTCTGTACAGTCTGCCTGCGATGTCTAGGCAGTGTTGAGTGTGTATGGTGCAGACGTCTTGAAAAAGAATGAGTGTGCAGTATTGGAGCACTGCAGCGAAGATGTCTTTGGTTGAGTCGGCGCTCCAAGTGAGTGGATGATGGGATCACTGCCATTCCTTTCTTTCAAGTCCATCCATGCTTAAGTTATTTCCATCTAGTTAAAAGCTGCACTGTTTGAAACTCTCAACAATCACTGATGGAAAGAAAATATGTTCCCAGCATAACCCCAATCTCACCCCAGTCCAGTCATACCTTCCCAGAGAGTCCTATAGTTTCAGTCACGTCCTTCTAAGGGTAGTCAAATGATAGGAATTAAAATCATATTTTCATGGCTATGATCTCCTCAGCAGTTTTAGTATCTTGTGTTGGCCTGAGTTTTAGTATTCCTGGCACAAAGAGGAATCTATCCGCTATAAGTAATGCATACTGGATGAGCTGCTGCTGATGGTCAATAGATATGCCACCCCGACCTACACTGTTGCCTCTGTTTGTTTCCATTACAAGGTAATTCTTATCATGCATAATGCATTTCTAAAATCACTCTGTCGTTAATTCATCACAGAGTGAAAGAGAGAGAGAGACAGAGAGAAAGTGAGGGAGACAGAAAGACGTTCACACCATGCAGCCAGATTATGCATTCTTAAAAAAGCTTATGGGAGAGGCAAAGAGTCTTGAGATGCAAAGCTACGGTATTTTTGTTTCACATGATAGGCTTATTAATCACAGTAATGAATCATGAGACGGTTTGCAGAACAGTGGAATCAGAGGTAAACAAATGCAGAAGATAAGCCGAGGGATAAGGCCCTTTTACTCTGAAGGCAGGCAAGGGGGGAGACAGAAAGAGGAGAAGAAAACCGTGTAAGAACTGGGGTGACTTCGTGTCACATACTGAAAATCCTTTCAATTTACATCGCCTTGTTTGCTCCATCTTTATCGCCTTGTTTGCTTGTTTGTTTGTTTGTTCACGTATTCATTTGATGACTTGCTTCATAATATGGTAAAAAGCTAGTTGCGCAACTAAGTAATTACACTGTAATTGATGAGCTAATAGACGTGTAAATTATGCAGTGGTTTGTCGGCAGCAGAGGAGAAAGAGTGGAGTGTGGTGTTTAATTGCAAACTCCAGCTGCCATGCTCCCGTACAGGAGTCATAAATTAAGGAAAGAAAATGTGAATAAATAAGATTGGAGCATTGTTGCACTGTGCCCCGTGGCACGGCTCCTATATGCTCTGGTGTCTTTTGCTATCAAACCGCCTACCTTTATAAGGTACAGTACCATATTTCCAGTGTAACTTAGTTGATAAAGCATGTGGCTGTCATGGGTTAGAAGTTCAATTCCCAGTAGGGTCACAAAAATGCACTCACATTACTGTATGTTCCTTTGGGTAAAGCCATCTGCAGACAGCATGTATTTTACTGCTGTACCTACTGCACAAGCATGGTGTTCAAATCTCCTTTCCAATAGTTTTTGAGCACATAGTGTGCCTGTGCCTATACTGTATCTCTGTGGTAATTTAAACACTATTGGTGTCTGTCTTCATATTTTACCATTAAATTCTGGATTTTGCCTTATAATTCAGGACCAGCTTGAACCATGTTTAAGGAGGACACAAAATAATGTAAGCATTTCATCTAAACATTGTAAAAAAGCAATAACCCAAATAAAAATACTTTGCTTTAGTAGCTTTGAAGTTTTGACCTTTTTTAAGAGGAAGAGGGATCGAAACTTGTTCAGGTTTACTCAAATGGAGTTACACATGCAATACACTGCCACCAGGCATACCAGTAACTTTAGTTTGTTTGCGATGAGCACATACATTTTCAACCCTGCCAGGGGTGCATTGTTGTCTGTAAGACGTATTCACAAGATTTCAAGCACAGACCCACCGGTGGCACTGAAAGGAGAGGCACCACAATAACCCTGGCATAAGTGGAGTCATTGGTACAGGCTGACAGCTTGCAGAGCCCACATGCTATCTTCTGCTGCTCGTACTGTCCCAGTCCTCTTCTGTTCTCCTGTAGGTAATTACGGTGGTTAATCTTCTGGTTCTCCCCTGTCTCCTGCCCACTCTCTGCCTTCCTTATTAGCCCTCCCTTGCCCACCTGAGATTTTTGTCTTCTTCCTCTGCAATTTTTCCCCTCGTAGCAGCAGAGTAGTCCAATCAGAGTTGCCATTGTTTATTGTGATAAGTTGGGATAATGAACAAATGACCTGCCACCTGGAGCACTTAGAGCCTGGTGTTAAACTCGGGTTATAAAAACCTCTTCCAGCTCTATTGATTTACTGGCAACATTTGATTGTACCCCTGGGGCAGGGGGCCTGCAAGGCTGCACAGAGCTCTTACTGTTTTACAGTCCTTATTACACCAAACAAATAAATCTCCTGACCATTAATTCACTGCCTGTGCCCTCACTCTCCAGACTGATAGGCCAAAAAGCAGAGCAGATTCAGACTGCTTGGCTGGCCAAGCCAGATAACTAGCTAGTTAGAGGCATTGTTTCTTTCCATTTGCCCCATTCCATATTGGATTAGTAGACAACAGACAACTTTTGAGTGTTCTCGGAAGATTTTATGATCACTCAGGACAAATGCATGAGGAAATGATTTGAGTTGGGCTATCCTGTTTTTTTGTGAGCGACGGTCATTATTTCAATATCCTGTGAGGCTGTTTTACGATGCCCCCGCAGTGCTTTCTGGCTGTGTCTCCTCTATTTACGGAACTGGGACGTGGCACCTCATAGTTAACAACCTGAGGGATGGAGAGGGGGAGTCAGACCAGTCTGACTTTTACAACGGAAGGCAACTGTAAACACTCACAGAGCCTGACAAATGGTACTGAGAACAGTGTGGCACCGGTCCCTGACCAAAGCATAGATCATGTATACATTCAGCCCAGATGGTAATTTGAGAATGAGGCAATCCCCTTGTAAAATGTTAATAAAGGGCCTGTCCAATGAAATCTGCTTCAGCAATTGATGATTCTATCAATGGTGTTGGAGTAAACCAGTTGACAAGGATGTTGCCTCATTTGCTCTGAAAAACAATAAGATGTAACCTATAATCCTATAATGCTATTACAAAATGGGTGATGTTAACTATTCATGGCACACAAAGATAGACATGCACACACACACACACACACACACACACACACACACACACACACACACACACAGGTTATATATACATTCACTCCCTCTGGACCCAAATATTTCATTATACAGTGCTGTGCCAGAGTGATGAACAAACTGCCTCCAACACCAGAAGATGAAAGATTCACTGATTAGTTCTTCCAACATGTTTACTATGGTTTGAATCACTACCATACCCCTTGATTGTAGACTTATGTAATGTAGGTTCAAATACGTTTTCCATCCAGCCCACTGGCTTCCCTGTGGATACCAACGTATAATTGTCAGCATATGTGTAGCATGCACACATAATGTAACTTCAGTTACACATAAACATGAATAAACACACACACACACACACACATACTAGTAGTTGAGAATCTTCAGAGAGTGATGTCACCTTCAAAAGAGTGAAAGCTGCCAAAACCATGCTAACCTCAAAGACTGGCTTAGATTAAACAGCTTGGCTAGCACACGCAATCACACGTGCACAAACACACTCACACACACACATCCACAAACACACACAGCATGCATGCCTGTGATGTAGCCCTGATCTCAGAAGTCCCCCTTCAGTTCTGATGTCTTCATCATCCAGGCAGGGACCCTGGCGGAAGAGAGAGATGCCTATTTATCATGCAGGACTTACTGGTCACAGCATGGGGATCTTTCATAGGAGGATGGAACTTTGAACATTTCAGGTCTGTTGGATCTACAGAAGATGTGTGTGCCTGGGAGGCATAGAAGATGTTGGTTCACAGATACAGCACCTGTGCTCTGACTCAAAGAGAAGCATGCACCTTTTTCCCCCTTGGCCAAACATGGCCTGTAAATGCTCATGCCCATACATAAGAGTAGTTATGATCATTTAATGTTCAATGCAGACAATTTTTAGACTGCAGTGACAACATTTCAGAGACTCAGACCAGATCAAAGGTATGTCTTGTTCTGCACTGCAAACCATCTGGGAGTGCAGCCATTATGATGTGCTTAGTCAGGCCACACTCGTCACCGGGATGAAAGACCACCAGACAGTAACCAGCTAATCTGGGGAATCTTCTGTTAATCTGACAGGCCTTGTTGAATAATGGATATGTACATTATCACAGAGGGAGGTGTCACGGGGGACCTTGTGGATCACTTTCCATGTAGTAGGTGGACATGACATATCTGTTATCAGCATGATTCCTAATGAGTTAATTCACAGGTACATTTAGAGGTGTGTGTGTGTGTGTGTGTGTGTGTGCTATTAATATGGCTCTGAATCTGCCGACAGTCTAATCACCTCTCTAAAACAACATGACGGGTGAAAAATGAAAACATGCACGCTACCACTGACAGTCAGCTGTGATGTGAGCCGATGACTATTCACTCTGAGATGGTTGATCTCAGTG
>OOFE01031022.1:61902-81005 GCA_900323365.1 Monocentris japonica | reverse complement strand
TGCGAGGCAGGGGGGAGTGGCTGGGGGTGGAGATGGGAGAGCCTGGGAGGAGAAAATACAGGGGATATTAGCTGAATAATTCCCCTTAAGAGTATTAATGATGACAAAAGAACATAAATATGAAACAAGCTTTTGAGGCAGAAGAACACGTCAGGATTTGTTGAGACTGTGCCAAAATTAAACTGTCCATGAAAATTTAGAGGATTGGGATGATGACATTTGTTTTAATAAAATTTTTCAGAGGGTATTTAATAGAACCTCAGTCTAGAAAACGTGACAACTATATAAAATCTGTAGGTACTTTATTTAAAGTATATCAGCACTGAACATAACTTTATATAGTTTTTTGTGCAATATCCAAACTTTTCAAGATCTGGAATTTATCAAATTGATTTCCCATTGGTTTCCAGACTTTCTACATCTGCATTGGAAACCTGTATATATGGAATATCTTATGTGCTTTGTGTATGTGCGTGCATGTCTATGTGTGCATGTGTGTGTGTCTACTCTTCCCAAACCACCAGTTACCTTGGTACCACTCTGCTGACCAGTGATGCTACTTACATCATTGCTGGTCAAGTATACTTTCAATTTGATTTGTTGCGATTCAGTTGGATATGCTGTGATTTAGCCAAAATTAAGATGTGCACACAAATTTAGAGGATTGGAGTGAAGAGCTAATCATTTTTAAACACCACAGTTTCTCAGAGGGAATTTTTGCAGAACCTCTTTCTACAAAATTTGCCTAGAACTGCAAATTTGTGCCTTACCAGTTAAAACAATATGTAAATCTTGCTGAGTTTATCCTCCCTGAGCAGCACAGCATATTCCAGACAAGAGTGAATATCACATAAGTAGGCTGAGTGAAGAACGAAACATCGATGCCAGGGAACAACAAGTGCAAAATACAAGAAACTGAACAACAGATTGATTATAATTTCTCTGACAAAGTTCAACATCAATCAGTAAAGAGGCAGTAGTCATACAATATGGTGGTTGTGGTATTCTACCTGAATGAAAAACTGAAATTAAAAAGGTTTTTCCAAGTTTGAAAGAGTGCAATTATTTCACAAAGATGGTGACTAAAAGGCTGTTTCTTACCATTACTTTATTTGATTTGAATTACAAAGCCAATCCCACAAAACCCACCACTGTGATAGAAAGGAAGAATGCAAAGGGCGATGGAGAAGAAATATAGGCTATATATATTTCAAAGAAATGCCAAACAGACACATTTTGCCATTTGGAGATGGTTACCTGAGACAATCTTGCAGCTCATGGTGATTGGTTGGAAAGATTTCCCAGGAGACTCAGCAGGGCTGGGTGGCTGTCCCTGAGGAACAATCTTACAGCTCGCCGTGATTGGCTGGAAGGCGGAGTTACCATGGGAACCCAGATTGATTTTGTCGCTGGCTTTGAGTCTGGTCGGGGTGCGTTCACCGGCAGAGAGGCCTGTGCCGTGTCCCACAGCAGACCTCCCTGTCTCTGCTTTGATGAGACCTGTGAGGAGACAGTGGAGAATATGAGGAGAGGATCATTAAAACTTCCTCTCAACCTCATCTAGAGTTCATTAGTGAGACTCATCCTGGCACAAACAGATAGTGTATGTGGGGAGGAGGGGTTGGCATGAGGAAGGATAAGAGGATGAACGTATGGTAGAGTCAGGTAGACCGGACGAGTGAGAGACAGAGAGAGAGAGAGCGCAAGATATCCAGTTTCATCAATAATTCATTGGCCTGCAGGGAAAAGGATGCACAGAGGACAACAAAACCACTGAAATTTGTCCCAGTCTGGATTAGAGGGTGAAAATTAGTAATGGCCAGTGTGATCAAAGTGACACTCTAAGTGCTAAACAGTCTCTAGATCTGGTACTGCAGTTCACACAAGTGTTACATTACTCTACCAGAAATGTGTTGAAATATGAAGCTATTTATCCCCTTAAGGAGAACATATTAACAATATTAAAGTCTGGAAACCTCACCTGATTTGTACATGCTATAGATGCTTAGAGACCGTGCCATAACCATAACCCGTAACCACCCATCCCATAGGTGCATTCCCTGGAATAGCCAGGTGTCTTGACTAAATGCCTATGACATCATAGGCATTTAATGCACTTTTTTCATGATTATGTTTGAATAGACATACTTTTCTGTGTGTCTACCTTTGTCTATGCTGGGATCCTGTGGATTGGGAGAGCTGGAGCATCCAGCAGCCTGAGTCAGAGAGGAGGGGGACGTAGGGCTGGCTGCTCTGTGAGTCACCTTGGAGAAGGGCTGAGGAACGTAGTCCTCCCCTAGAGAGTTCCTATGGAGCTCCACATCAACCACCTGGAACAATATAGCTTATCATCAGAGTAATGCTCTGAGAGTGAGAAAGAGTGAGAGCAAACGAGAGAGAATAAGTATAACTTACAGTTTCTGCCCCGAGTGTCTGCAGTCCAGTATATGTTCTGTCCAGCTGTATGGAAAGAGAACAGAGAGAAGTGGAAATAAAGACCATGGGCTCTATTTTCGTGAATGAAGGCGCAAGTCTAAACTCCCTTTTGATATTTTGGTGACCAGAGGTGCAAGCCACAACTGCAGGACAGTGGTCAAAGAGGTTGGATTAAGAGCAATACATTATCAGTAGGTGTGGTGAAGGCTGGCCTCAATTCTGGCCAATCAAATCAGTTCATTTCATCAGCAGTGCGCTTGCATAATGTCGCATTGACATTTTTGTGACAGTTGCGCCAAGTCCCAACCAGTACAGCCATAAAAGCATAACATATAAAAAAGACTGCATTCAGTTAGTCCATGGGTGATGGATTTACCTCAGTCTGGGGTAAAATACAGCCTAATATACACAAAACAGGTCTATGCTCACGTGCGAAAAGCCACAAAAATAGCACTGCATGACTGTCTTGCACTTTAGACGTGGTCTTCACAGCGCCGGCGTAACTTCACCCCAAAACTGACACCAAAATTATCCACCAAATTACCAAACTGACGTTGTGGAAAAGTCATTGCGCCTCACCAAATTGCCAATGCGTCAGTGAACATTGACTGCGCTGTGGTTGTGCCCGAACATACTAATGGTAGAGGACTGGACAAATCTGTTTGCGAAAACCACTAAAAGCTATGAATTAGAACCACTATATTATGAATGAGTCACTGTAATAATAATTCAATGTAATAATTTGTCATTTGATTTAGTCAAATGACAACTTTTATCCTCAAGAGGCTTTATTCATTTATGTATCTTTTGCCAATTATCAACTTAGTTCTACTTTGCACCATAGACCAGTTTGTAGACACTAGGAGGTGTGCACACAAACCTGGGGCAGAAGCTGAAACTATTTCACTTTTTTGTCCAAAGGCACTATGTGACACTGTGTGTCTTCTCCTAAAGCGCTGTACCCTTGACTAGTACAACACACAGACCTTAGCTTTCCTCCACCAATGAAGTTTGTGTGATTATATAGAACTTCATCTACGTCCGTAATACATGTTGTTTATTATTATTTAACCTTTCTTTACTCAGGGTAGGTTGGCTCAGCATGCATGCTCTTTTTTCACCCTGCTCAATTTAATTAGCAGATAGATATGAATAGATAATGTTTACTTGATGATAATGTTAAGCTGCCAGGCAAGGTGTCATATTGGGAAGCATGGATAAATAGGATAAAGGACTAATACTGAGACTAAGTGAGCCTTAGGAACATAATTACACATTTTGCCATGTGATGAAAAAACTGAGGAAAAAAAGAAAATATTTGATTGTATTCTTGCTTTGGCAATTGAATCTCGTGTCCCAAGTCTGTGATGTTGCAGAGAAACCAGTCTATACTACTGCTGCTACCTTGGAACAATCCTTTGGCCTTTTTTACATTTAGTCTATAGTTAGACAGTGTATTATGTCTGCACTATATGTAAGGTCCCGCTACGTTTTGTTGTGGGCCTGGTGTGAAGTGCAAATTACTTGTGCAGCACTTGTGCTTCGCAAATTTAAGAGATAATAAATCAATATTATTGATGTCTCATTTGCAATTTACCAACAACAGAGATGCAAGTCATCAAAGACAAATATAAAGACTACTAAGAGAGAGAAGAGCATCAGGAATCAGGAAATCAGTGACTATTGTATGGGAATATACAATGTGTATCAATCTAAAGAGGAAGGCAAGTTGACTGACTGTTGTAACCTGACCTTTAGCTGGTGGATGATGTCGATGCGTTTGTTGCGAGGGTCTTTGAAGTGGATCTGGATCCTGACGGGAAACTCACCCCAGCCTCGTCGTGTCAAGTGGAAAGGAGGCTCACTGAGGACAGATGCATGCAAAAAGACTTATGTAAAGTCATTAAAATATGCTTCTGAAAAATAACTATTGAGGATGCATCACATTGATTTTGCAAAAAATGCTCATCTCCTACCCTCATTTCTGACTCAGCTGTAGTTAATAATCTCCTAAAATCAATGACTTAAACTTGACTCTTTCATTTCCTGTCTCTTTGAAGCCTGGGGTTTTCATCCCCAAAGAACAGAGACTGATCTGACTGCCTGGGTTTATAAGAGCGTATCTAAGTATGTGTGTGCGTGTCAGTGTCTGTGTAAATGTCAGAAAGAATGTGTATGTGACTCTGAGATGTGCATTTGTCCCACACATCTACACTGTGCCAGAATCAACAAAGATCATTGGGCCTGTGTGTCGTTAAGAGGGAATGAAGACTTGAGTCAGTCAGTGGGAGCTTATGATGAGGCTGCAACGACAATGTGAGCACCTTGTCAGCTAAAACAGCCAGGAGGCTACGGCTCAGGATCAGGATTGCTGAGTGATAAAAGAGATCATTCACACAAAAGCCATGGGCAAACTTAAATCCTTTGCCACATTTAGAAGATTAAAACTAAAATGAGGCATCTCAATTTCAGCACTTGAGGCCACCACAGTTCTGCACCACCTAGACACTGTAGCTCCTCCTAACTGTGCCATAACACTACGGCTTGATTATGACCACACTGCCACACTGATCTCCACCCGTCAGTGCTCTGGGCTGAGACAAGCCCTCTGAGACGCAAGTTCTTCTGAGTGATTACACTGTCTGTATGAGCTGGGTGTGTCAACAGTATTAGTCATGTGTTGATGTCGACTCCTAGTCTGACTCATAACAGGCTAAATAACGTCATAGAACTCTGCCTAAGGATGGGTGTACAGTCAGCAGGGTGACTTAGTTTGACCGATTTAGGCTGACCGTCAACTTACATATACATACATATGTGGTTCTGGATCATCAATTTTTCCACACGAGGGCAGTGTTAATCACATGGTTTTCATTGCTGCACTTTTACTGCTCTGAGATGTGTTACTACAGAATGTGAACCGCAGGCAACTGCTTTCAGTTCTAGACCATTTCTGCACTTATTAGCTGGTCTGAATCTTGTGTTGAGATCCAGACTGAAATGGCAAAATCAGTCAATGATGAATGATGCATCCAGGCGGTGCTGTGTTATCCAGCATTTTCACAACTCTTTTTAGAGTTGTGCAAGTAGTGCATGGAAAAGGGTGGGGCAAACTACTGACCTAGAATAATAATATAGGTCTAGACCTAGAGTAAATATTGTGTCTATGGGCAACACAGCACCATGAACAGAACAAGTTTCTCCAGATCTCTCTACCGTTTATTCTTGTCTGAGGCAGTCATGTAACAAGAACACACGTGCTTGATTGAATAACAAGAGAGAAGCCCTGCCTATATCAGCAGAGAATGTGCATGACAAACAAGTGCACACAGACAGACACACACAGACTGGCACACACACCTGACTTCCACCAGGTCGTTGGGTTTATAGCTGGGATGCAAGAAGAACCAGACTTTCTTCACAAAGTGGTCAATGCTGGGCTCCCTCCTGGAGCCCCTGACGTACAGCATCCACTTATGAGTAGACTGGTCATTCTCTTCCCGCTTATCTGGGGGGATGTACCTGAGGGAGAGAGACAGAGAAGAAGAGCCAGAGGGGAGTAAAGAATTAGACGTCAGTAAAGGTTAGGGATAAGGGAGACAGTTTGAGACACTTGAGACAGAAGAGTTTAGAGATGTATTGGGAGAGAAACAAGGGCCCAGGGCGCACAACGTGGGTGGGAGAGAAGTTGTGTGATAGACAGGTGGGCTGGCAGGACTGTCAAGCAGCAGCCACTGGTTCAGAGAGTTTTGTATTCTATTAAAAAAAAAAAAAGGGGGGGCAGAAGGGTACAACTTCCTTGAAGGGGAAAAATATCAGAGGCAGAAAGGCTGCCTGGGACACAGCCAGCTATTTAATGTCAACAATTTGGCATTCTGTATAGAAAGATTATCACAGCTATACAGGAAGTATTTTACACATCGAACATTTCAACATACAGCTTTGTCGTGTCGTAGGTCATGGAGAATGTCATTAAATGATAAATGAGTCGACTGTCAAGTTAGACCGATCGTTTAGTTTTTCATTAATCGTCTATGATAACTGTCGAGCCAAGTTTAGACCTTTGTATTATGTACCCTGACCCTTCCTCTTAGCTCTTGTTTATTTGCTCCACTTATTTGTCATTTGTTTAAATAAAAAGTAGGTAGCTAACTTATTGCACTTTTACCTTAGCACTGGTTCTGTTCTTAGATGCTTGTTTAGGAAGGAAATGCACTTACAATTTCTGGTGACTAGTAGTTCTCTTGCCTACCTATGTTGAATGCACTTATTGTAAGTCGCTTTGGATAAAAGCGTCTGCTAACTGACTAATGTAATGTAAAGCTATGCATTATAGTACAGGAGAAATACAGGTATGTCCCATTGAGCCCTCTAAGACATATACAGTGCATGACACAAAGATCCATGGGCCTCGTCAATCAAGTTTCTTAGAATACGTGCTGCTCTAAGATGTCCTTCATATCACACTGAAACAGATGGTCTTGCGGAGATCTCAATAACCTGAATCGCTGCTTGAGAAATAAAGGCACAGGGGAAAAGCAATTAGGTAGGTGGTATTTTCAACCTGCGTCAAGACTGGGCTTGACCTGAGTTATTACTCAACTCTTCACTGAACAATAATGAAAAAAACAAGACATTCTAAGAAACTCAAGTGAACGGCTGTTTTTTCGAACACTGATAAGCACAGCAACAAAAATGTTGAAGAGAAGACAGGACTGACTTGGGGTTACTGTAGGTTAGGGCTGGGTGGTATACTGAGAATTTACCAAAACCGACACTATGAGTCTTTCACCGACCTAATTTTCCACACGTCTGTATGTTTGGTAAACGCATTCCTCTAGTGCAGAAGATGAAATTGTGATTGAAGTACAGATGCATAAAAAATAATCAAAATACCTCTTTAGAAAACGTAAGATTGTGGATTGTACCTTTAAACAACAGTTATTTTATAGTGATCTTGGTTTTTGTTTTATTGGTATTTACAGACATGTAGGTGACAGAGGGCCATGACACTAATAAAGAATGTGCACCAAGGCAAAACATACTAACAAACACACTAACACATCTTTCCATGTATCGTTATCGAGGTAAATGTGACATACATATGATATGGATTTCAGGTCATGTCGCCCACCCCAACTGTAGGTTTTTCATTTGGAAAGTTCTGTTTTTGGTCTCTGGCATTCCTTAAATCTCTCCTATTCCTAATCTTTGGTACTGTACTCTGACACCACACCTAGTATCACCCAATAATTTTCTAGTGGCCATATTTAGCAGCAAAAACAGAAGAGAAAGGTAAAGTAATTTGTAAAGTGTTGTCATGTTAAGCTATGTTGCATATTTACAATGTGCTCCTACGCTGGACGACCAAATCAAAGTAAAAAAATGCTCTTTGATATTCTGGTCGCCTACTCTAACGTGCCACTGAGTCATGAGTATGATTGAGTGAGTGAGGCTTTCCCTTAGGTAGGCTACGTACTTGGACACATTCCCCACGACAATCGTCTTCTTTGCATAGAGTCTGGAGGCCTCATCTCCAGTGGTGTGGTAGGTCACCTTCTGCTCTGCTCCCACCGATGATGGAACACCAAATGTGTCCTACAACACAGAATGGAAAATTTAAGTGACTTGAGGAAGGATAAGACGAATGGAAGGTTAATGTTGATGTCCGCTTCCCATCCATCAAACAATCAATAGCCCAGTCATCTGATCTCACCTTGCCTGTGTTACGTCCAGGCCTGCGTTCCTTCCTGCCACTATCCTCTCTCCATGCTCCCTCTCCATCCCTCTCTGCTCCCTCTCCTTGCTGTGAGAGGGACTCGGACTCTGAGGGGGCCAGGGAGGGCGTTTCAGAACCCTGGTTGAGAGGGGAGGAGGAACGGGAGGGGGATTCCAGGAACCGCCGGATGGCTGGATGGTTCAGCACTGCAGGGTCACTCTTAGAGGCCTGCTGAAAAATATAGGAATTGCAATTGCTGCAACCATACCATCTCACTGTCTTACCCCAACCAACAGCTTCAATGAATACTGAAGAAGAAATGTACCTCTGGGAGCTTAGTCAGCCCAGCATTGGCGTAGTAATTGGCCACTATACAGGCCCTTAGCTTGTCCATCATCCTCCTGGCTTCATTGAGTCGCTACAGTAAACATGGAGAAATAATGACCCACAATGTAATGCTTCACACTGTTACCAGATGGCAACTAGAGAAGAATTCCTTTCAATATCAAAACAATTTGTTCCTCCATTATATAAACATTAAAACAATACAAAACAACTGAGATAGAGTACAATGAAAACTAGAAAAGAACCATTTACTAAAACATCCAGTTACCTGGCTAATCACATCTATCTCATGCTCTTTGTTCTTCATCTCCAAAGAGAATTGCTCTCTGATGATGGCTTCAATCTTCTGTACTGTTGCCTCCCGGGCTGTGACAGTGAATACACAGGAGAAACACAGAGATTTAGTACCAGAAAGCACCATAGGTACACCATAGGTACAGTATGGTTAGTTGGAGGGAATGTCACAACAACTTTGCCAAGCACCTAAAGCAGGTGTACTGGCTCTAAAACCAGAGACTGATCTTACCATTATGCTCTGCCACTTTGTTTCTCTTGTTCCCCTGGAGCACTGATATGTCCTCGTAGTCTGGATCATTATCCTCTATTTTCCTCTTGATTCCTGACATGATTGCCTAGAAGGAAGAAAAGAAAATGTGCATGGCTAATCACATCTATGCTAGAATGGTCAATTAAAAAAAAAAGAAACCTTAGCATTGGGTTAGCCGGCTAGTACAGAAGTCGCCAGATCCAGTCAATAACCGCAGCTAACGTTAGTGGCTAGCTAGCTCTGCTAACATAATAAACGTTAGCACACAGACTCATTCACTGCATAAGCCTCGGTAGCCGTCTACCACCTTGCATTGTTTTGTAGCATACTGTTGACACGCTATTTGAACAGACGAAATTCATCAATAAAGTTAAACTGATTAACCTTAACATTACATCATAGTAATACACTCTCACGGCCTAAGTGTTTGCGAAACCTGCCCGTACCTCTCGTTCGTGCAGCCGGCAGCAGCTAACACTAGCAGGCTAGCCTGCTTCGCTACCGTTAGCAAAGTTAGCACACATGCAAACACCATTACAACATGATATGAAATGCAAACTTACTGGAGCAAAGACCTGTGGGCCAACGATTCTCTACGAGGCAAGTGCCTTAATTCAATGCCAACATACCAGTGTGCTATATTAATCTTAAAGACTCGTGTTTAGTAAATTGGCAAATCTCGAAGTGGACGTGTAAACTAAATCGTGGAGATTAGCCTTGCAATTCGGGAAAATGGCCATCAGGTGCCACTATTCTACCAAATAGATGATACTTCTAAGGAGCACAAAGCAAAACTGAAACGATATGATACTTTTTTTGAAATTTGAAAGTCATTCTGACTACATGTCACATGTATGATGTCTATATAGCTTACAATTTGTTTGCTCACTTGTATTCCTGCATGCTAGTTCTGCTATCTGTGATAGTTAGTTGATATCTGGGTAAATTCCAATTAATTTCTTTGTCACCTGGAAGTATTATTGGCATCTAAAGATGAGGAGGGATTCCTGCCCGGTGGTCTGCACTAGAATATTAGTGTGGGTGAGGTGAGCTGTTGCTTATGTAGCCAATGTCTTTTGTGCAAGTTTAATTTATGACATTAAAACAAGTGTATTAATATAGATCAATAGATAGATAGATAGATAGATACTTTATTGATCCCCGGGGAGAAATTCTGCGGTTGCAGCAGCATAACAGTATCCAAAAAAAGGCCTAAATACTAGAATACTAGATGACATAGAACCAGGATGTACAGCGGATGGATGGCATGTTTACATAACACTGGAAAGAGCAGCTTGTGAATGAATGGATGGTACATATATACAGTGTTAATGAATGGCAATGGCAAGATGATAGATGGCTCTTTATTGTTCCCGAGGGGAAATTGCAGTTATGCAGCAGCGGATGTACAGTCTGGGAGGTTGTTTAATGAGAAGAATCTCATACTATACTGCATTGTTTATTGTGAAATTCAAAGACACTGTAACCATATGAACCTTTAATATGAATGGTTGTGTTTTGATGAAACCTGTGAAAGTAAATTAGCATGGAATGCTAGTATTTATCATTTATCATTTTGTGGCTGGTTGTACTGATGCTGTGTTGCCATGTGCCATGGACATGTGCCTGAATATTGCACAACAAGCCAGTGAGGCCCTTCAAGGAGGTCATAAATCTGACCTTGGCAAGACCATGACTATGTGGAGATAGTCTATAGGATGATCCATGTTATCTTAGTATAGAGAACCAATCATGAGACACTTCTTTGTTTCCAAAGAAATTATAAAGATGATAGTGGGCTGATTTTCAGAGAGAGAGCATAGAGAGATTTTGACTTTCTGTGGGATCCATGACAAGGTGTCTCTCTCCAATATATCCGTATACAATAGATTTTTGTACTTCAACCTATCAGTGTTTTGTGTGTTATTTCAAGATTATTGAGTGCTTACAGGCAATTTTCCACGACAAACCCAACCATAATATGGAGCACATAAATCAAAACAGGAGAAATAACACTATGCCCTTGTGAATAATGTTTATTGCGCACAAGATGCCTACTTGACATATTGTGGTTTGCTTTCTATATTCTGGTTGAACACAATGGGTCATAAAAACATCAGTTTTAATTTCATTCTAATGATTCAAGAAATAAGAGGTTCAACAGCCATATGGAACAGCTTGCAACAGTTTTAATAAGAGCTCTTGTTTCTTGTGTCTGGTTGTTGTTGATTGATATTCTGTCTCAGTGGGTGGCAGACCATTAAGACAGCAGCTGTGGGTTCCATATCTCCTTATCACACAGTCTGTAATCATGCAGCTCCTCTTCTATCTTCCATATCTCCCTGTGGTATGAAGATAGACCAATCCAGTGATCCAAATTAATAATTTACTCGTAAATAAAAACACCCCAAATCCCTTTGGGGGCCAGTCTCCTCCACCACTGCAAGCACAACAGCTGCTTTTCCTCTGTCTTCATATTTGTCTCCATATTCTAAGTCAAAACTCAAAGCCTGGTTTAACAAAGACTGCACGCTATAATTAAGACATCTGTCATGGAGGATTGTAATGTCACCATTTGGTAACTGAAAATGATCCACACCACTATAATTTCATCACAAAATTGTGAAGTACTGATGATTCAATTTAAAGCTACAGCTTGTGTAATAATTATATTTCCATGTGTAGTATTTTAAAATGCCCTGGCTCTAAATTCCATGCATGTAACACCTATCAACAGATGACTAATGATAACCTGTGTCTGTGACTCAGCCTCAGAATGGGAATGAAATATCTTTCTGCCTGGGGCTATGAGACAGTAAACATCTGAGGATGGTGTGAAGACAGACACACGGACAGACAGTACACAGGTTTCAGTATAGAAGAAAAGCTTTATTGATGGTTCACTTACACAAGTTATAGTTCAACATACTGCCGTTTACAAAATTATCTCAGCTAGACAAAGAGCTTCCGAGGCGAAAGTGGTGTTAAAATATCACATCATATAAAAGACAATGAAAGTTAATATCAAATTTATATGATTTCATTCCCCTGTTTTTTACTGTTATTAAGGCACATAGGGCAGCATTCTCCAATTGGCAGGTGAACCCTCCCATCTTTTCCCATAAATGCAATTTCAATATAGTCACCTTTGGAATTGAATCAAATCCACTTTGGCTTATGTTTGTATTCATACCCATCAATCAAATTTCTATGTTCACCTCTTCAGTTATTTAAGGCACTTGCACACGTCAGACAGTCAAAACAATACAACCAATCTTAGCAACACACACACAATCCCAAAACTCACCACAAAAACAATGGATAATCTTAACAAAGCAAACATTGTACTAAAGCCTCTACATGGCTAATAATGAAATAAATCAGCGTTATAAAAGGACAGTGTTTGTGTCCTGTTTGGAGTAAATACTCAGTGAAATCACAGACGCACACACACACTCAGACTCTCTCTCTCCCTCTCTTTTTCCTTACCTCTTTCTTGTCTGTCAGCCTCCCCTGGTTGGCCATCTGAGTCACCCTGAGCAATTCTGCAAGGGAGTTACTAAATTCACCATTCCAGCCTGTGCTACTATTGAAAGCATGGCACTAAATGCTTGGAGTTTAGTTTAATACGAATGAACAAACACCTTTGACCCTAAAGATGAAATTCACTCTCAACATTGTTGTTGTTTTTGTTGCGTATTGGAGCCATAGTAGGCAGTGGCCAACAGGAGGTGCTGACAGGCCTCTTTCCTCCCACTAACATACGTCACATGAAAGCAAAGAACATTTACTGATACAGTAAAAGAAATCATATTTACATTGTCAGATAATTCTACATTTAACAGGATCCTGCCAAAGTGCACAATTGGGGCTCTCAGTTACAGAAAAAACACAACAAAGAAGAGATACATTTAAATACAAGTTGAAAAAAAAAAAAAAAAAAAAACGTTTCAAAGTTTCTATATTCACAGCAATATCTCTAGTCTATTGACACCAATTGTAGTAAAAGGTGACTTTTACTGACCAGGATCCTAACTGTTCACATCCCCTCTCCCTTAGAACTCCTGTGTGAGGTATAGCACAGGCAACACACTTGCTGAGCCTTAAACACACACACACACACCTGGAGGTATCTATGGTTACCCCGAGTTACATTTTTACATGTAAGCGTACAGGTGAGAGGTGCCAACATCAGCGGTGCAGAGTTCTGATAAGGCTGGAACTGTTTGTGGCAAAGCAGACTGGCAACTGATAATAGTGACCTCCATAGCTACAATGCATCCAGACCGAGTAGTAAAAGTCACATACATAACATACACACACAGCACTTATTCAGAGCAGTCTTTGAGTTTGATCTACAAAGGCTTCTCACATCTACCAAACACCTACACACCCAGTACACCAATTAACTAATCTTGATAAGCAATAGACACACTCTTGCTTTAGCTACTTACAGCATCCAAATGTAAAAAAGACAAACAAGTATAATTTATAAAAACAAAAAGAAAATGTCATTAATGTGTGTAATAATAACAATGATAATGTGGCGTATAAAGCTTAAAGGGAGGTACGACTGTGAATCCAAAAGCATCAGGTGATGACAGCAGTTACAGTGATAAAAGAAACAGATAAGGGAGGTGAAACAAGGTGAAAAGTGGAGGGATAAGGGGAAAAAGGAAGCGAGAGGGAAGACCTAACAGGATAAGGAAGCGGATAAAGTGGTGTGTTAGGCCCAGACCACAGCAAGGGGGGTTGGGGGGGATAGACCAACAATACATTCGAAAATCTGTGGCTACGTTCCAATATTTTGAAAAAGCCTCCACTCCTTTTCTCCTCTCCTCTTACTGCTCAGGTTCAACGGTGGAGAGCATCTCAGATTCAGCGTTTATGATCTGATACTGTGGGTGTAGAGTACAGCTTGCTAACTGTTCACCACATTCTTATCAGGTCATTTTGAGTATTAAGGACTTGACTCTTGACTCTTTGTCAAGAAATGGAGGGTATTTCAGAGCATTTTGATGTTCTCTGGTGATGTTAAAAGAGTTTGGAGCTATACTATTTCTACATAATTGCTGGAGTGCAGTGGGTACAGAGCTAGGAATCATGTGTCAATCAAAATAGATTCAGATCATTTTTATTCTGCGGGCCCATCAGTGCATGGCTCTGCATGGATATCTTTTAATCTCTGCCTCAAGATATTGTTTTGTTCATTAGTACTCTCTGTGATCACTTCAGCTCATCAGCGACCGAGATCTTAGGGTGCTACGAGGTGATGTCACTGAACACAGCGTTGGGAAGGTTACTTTCTAAATGTAGAATATGTAGACAGATTACTGATTATCTGCTTGTAATCTGGAATTACTGTAATCTGTAATCAGTTCTCTGTAATTACTAAAACTCAGTATTGTTATTGGTGTTATCAGTCTTTTTGGTTACTTTTGGACTACTTTACCAAAAAACATCCACTGCTTATTACTGTGTTTTTAACAGTAAACGTAACCGATTACGGTTACCATTTTCATAATCAGATTAGTGTAATCCCATTACATGTGATCCGGTACTTCCCAACCCTGTGTGGCCACTACTAATGCGTGGCGTGCATCTACCACGTTGATCTGATTCTACTTTGGCTCAAGTTAGACAAGTGGTGTCAGTAGCATTATCAACCGCTGAGCATTTCCACAGAAAAGCTATAAAGAGTGCTGGTGAAGGGTACACAACACAACACAGAAGATACATATCACCACAAAGAGTCGCTACATGATGCTGTGAGAAAATAAATTAGCTGAATGGTGTTGTGGTCTGAATTACTAAATAGGCCTCTTCTAAAAACGTGTGCTTGTGTGTGTCCTGCGGATGTGTGTATTTGTAGAGCTTGACTTTCAAAAGTTTAAGTTCTTAAGAGAGTGCGCTCATGTGAGAGTGTGTGTGTCAGTGTATGCGTTCATGGTCATTGTCTGTGGTACTTGTCATTGTAGCGGTGGATGGTGACACAACCGTGGTAGGAGATTGGCCGCGGCATGGCTGCCACTCCAGTAATGATGCCTGTAGCCGGGTCGTAACACAGGATGGTGTCCGAGGCTTCGCCGGTCTCCCCTCTGCCACCAAGGATGAAGATCTTACCATTACATACTGACATGCCACAGCTCTCCTGCAGGGGGGGAGAAAGAGAGACAGAGTTGAGAGAGTGCAAGAGAGAGAGAGAGAGAGAAGAGAAAAGTAAGAATAAGACGAGGCATCAGCAGAGGTTACATGTCCAGCATTCTTGGGAGTTGAAATCAAACAAACCCTGTTCCTTGTACTAGAAGTGTGTATCTTTTCTATGTATTACCTGTTTGCTGAAGGTGTGAACCACGTGCATCCAGTAATCCTCTGTGGGGTCGTAGCAGAATATGGACTTGGTGAGACCACCGGACACATAGATCAGGTTGTTGAGGGATACCGCTGTGATGCAGCGCTTGGCGATGGGGATGTTGGCCCTTAGCAACCAAGAATCTGCCTCCGGATCATAGCACTGGACCTGTGACATACAGTTGGTTGGTTTTATTTGACTGCGGTAAAACAAAATGCACAATACTGTACGTAGACAGAAATGTGATCACGACAAAGAAAATCCTTTTTACTTTACTTGTTTTGCTATCTGCCCTGTGGCAGAAAAGAAACGTTGGAAAGAAAAAATGAAATATTTGTATCTTATTCTGTGGTTAGGGTTAGACTGTGGACTTTGGCAGACTGGCATCAGATACTATGTGGGCGTGCATCCAATCCATGCATTCTCTCTCCCCCTGCTCTACAAAATGGTCTCCTTTCTCCGAAACAGCCTTCCCTCCCACACTGTTTCTAACCACAGCTAATGTGAACAGCACGTGCAGCCATTCAGTCTGACATATGAGGTCCTGTGTGATCAATGTTAATGACCTATAGGAGGACTTGAGAGATAAGCAACTTCATAGAGTTGGAGCCAGCATGAACTCTTATCCCTAAGGCCACGTAGAGTGAGATACAATTAGACACACACCCAGACAAAGATACACTGATGCTTTTGTTGTCCATTGCCAGCCTGCCTCTGCATGTGTGCTCTCTCGCAAAACAAATACAACCAGCTATTCCAGGGAAGAGAGGAATCTTCCTACTGCGGCTTGAGTTTGTGGGAGTGCCATTGTCTTCCTGTTTACTACCAGCTAACAGTGCTGTCTTTCAAAAAGGAGAATGAAATTGTACCAGGGTAGCCTGTCTTGACCCAGATCTCTGTGGCTGTCTAAATATCACACACTGGCACTGCCGGTGCCCCTTACAGTAAAGGATGACTATCTTTCCATAGAAATTTTTGTTATCTTGGCTGTATTTTTTATCTTCTTCCCTTTACTATTCCCTATATTGCCTTCAGCAAAGTGTCACAGCATCTCATTGTCATCTCATGAGTCAAGCATCATTGACTTTGACTCATCACATAGATATCATTCAACCTGAAATACTGGACAATGCATGGAAATAATGATTGGGAGTAACGACTGATGCAGTATAACTTGATTTGCTTGAGCTGGATCAAACACATCGGCTGGGATGTGGCTGTTATGTCAGGTGACCAGGTGGGGCTTCTGTTTAATCAGGGCAATTGTATGTTTCGATGGTGTAATCATGTAACACATGTTGTTTGACTTTCCTGAGAGAGATAAACATGTACATGGGCTGTCATCACCATGTCCTTAAGTCTGTGATTTGGAAACACACATCTGTTTCCCACCTTGTCTGAGCAAGTGTTGTCATCTGGCCCTCCTCCTATAACAAAGAGCTTGCCAGCACAGCTAGCCACGGCCGGAGAGCTGACCGCTTCTTTCATGGGGGCCACTTCTGTCCAGCGGTTGGAGAAGGAGTCATAACACTCCACACTGCTCAGGCGACTCTGGCCGTCGTAGCCACCCACAGCGTAGACCTGAGGACAGACATGGCATAAAAATTACATGATGTGTAGTGATTGACAGCTAAGAACACCTAATATGCACAAGTTTAAGACAGTTCATTACAAGCTTTTGGAATTAAGCTATACTGTGAAATGGTGAGTTCTGTTTAATTGTAGTGTATCCCTGTCTGCACATAAGCACAGACACACATATACAGTTACATTATCTGTTGAGAGACATATTTAGTCAAGGTTTCTGGTCTGTGTGTACAAAAATATTTTGAGCCTTGGCACAAGGATAACCAGTCTATCTGGTGAACAACAAAGATGACGCACTGTTTCTACACAAGCACCGCCATCCCTGACGTCTTTGTTCTTAGGACAGGAAATTCTGGCCTGGATCACTGCAAACACCATCGCATCTGCTAAACCTGAACTTAAACATTACCTCAGATTGCCGCAGATTGCGTTCTTTGCAGAGGGGTAGGGCTCTATCTAGAACCCTTTTCATCTGAAAAACCCTCTTTGAAAGAAAGGGTTCATCAAGGACTCTTTATGGGTGACAGGGTTCTACATAGAACCCTTTTGGGAACAAGTGGGTGTACGGAATGGGTGGAGGAACATCCAATTCAAGTAGGTGTTGTTTCAACTTAACCAACAGCACAAAATAAGGACTATGTTCTATTCTGGCCAAAACGGTTACTTTCATTGAAAATTTGTTCTTGGCATCAAAAACTACAGTCCATTATCTATTTCCACAAAAGAGTGTACAACGCTGTGGGTGGTGATTAGATTATTTTGCCACCTTTTTTGTTTTTTTCTGCTTTTCTGTACCGAATGTTCTTAGAGTGTACTCCTGTGGAGTGTCTTTGATTTATGGTAGCGTTGTCAACTACTACAATGGTGTCGATAATCCGACTCATTTTCATTGGCTCCAGGTGGGTCCTTGAAGCAAGCAGGCAGGTTGTAAATCCATCTTGTCAACGCGGTGTCATCTTAATGTGAACATTCCCATCATAATTCAACTAACTGGCAAATTGACTAGGACCTAGACAGTGACTGTATATGTTGTATGTGACGGCATGGCATTGTAATTACATCTACTAAACCCCTGGAGCAGAAAGGAGGGCAGGTTGAGAGAAATGGAGTAAGAGTGGCATGAAGAATGACAGAACAAATTAATTAAAAAGAACAAGTGAAAAGCAAAGGAAGAGATTCATGATAGAACTTAAATTTCCTATTTTCTGAGTAACAAAAACTCTAGACTGTGAGTGAATACCAAAGAGAGACAGTGAGCAGACTTCAAATGAGCACAACACAACTCATCAACAGGTTGGTCTTATGCAACACAATACGTTAAGGCTGTTCCTGCCTCTCCAAAAACACAGTTGGAAAGAGAGAGAAAGCAAGTGAGCAAGAAAGAAAGAAAGAAAAAAGGGGAAAGGGGGAACAACAAAAAAAGAGGGAAACAGTTTGGATCTGCCTGGCAATTTGCATAGCAACTGAACCTGAACACTTCCGCCTTTCTCAACTGAACGGTTAGATAGATAACAGAGAAAAATCACATCAACAAACTCAACAAACCCATGGACTCTCACTCTAACACATAATAGTAGTGTGTCCCTTGCTTGCCATCGACCCAAACATATTGGTGTGTGTGTTTGTGTGTGTGTACTTGTATTTCTACAGTCCAAAGTGAGGACATTTTGCCCATCACTTTTTCAAGGGGCTAGTTTAGGATTAAGGTTTGGTTTAGGGTTTAAGGTTAGAATTAGCATTAGTCTTAAATCATTGTAATACAAACCTGTGTATGTGTGTATGTGTGTGTGTGTATGTCCAATGCCAACAACTCACTGATCTGTGCCACTTAAGGTGGAGGGGAGCCACCATACTGTAGTTCATAGCAGGAAACTATGAGCTATTGGACCAGTTTAAGACAGTTCATTTCAATATATTGACGCTGGAGATGCTAAATCTGAAGTCTATGTTGTGTGTCTATGTACACGACAGAGAGCAATAGAGAGAGCAAGATGAGTGTTTTTATAAGCACCAGTGCAGGTCAGAGTAAACCAAAGAGTTGCTTCTCTCTGTGCTAGTTTTAACCCTCCACTGAGGACATCCAGACACCCTCTTGTGTGACCAGACCCACACCCCGG
>OOFE01031022.1:28675-54330 GCA_900323365.1 Monocentris japonica | reverse complement strand
CATGAAAGAAACGTTGCCTTGGGGGAGGGAACTGCACACCTACACTGCTTGTTAAAAGAACTACTACCTTTAGAAGCTTGAGTTGGTCAGGTTCTCCTGGCTCATAGGGGGAGGACCAATGTTGCTAATCACTGTTTGTAAGAGTGGCTCTTGGGGGTTCCAGGATGATTTGTATGACAGCTTTCCCAGAACTCAATGTAACCTACAGTTTTACACAGCTCATTGCTTTTGGTAATGCCAGACCACCTCTGACATACAAGCCACTGTTCTGTATCAGGTAAGCACACGTGTTGCTGCTCAGCAGCTGATAACACATGACCCAGAAACATTTAATTAGATACAGTAGAGTCAGATAGCAAAGAGCCATGTTTGTCATGACAACATATTCTGAAGATAATATGTAGCACTTAGATGTTTAGCATTTAGATGTTACTTAGATGTTACCACAGTCATTTTTGGTCAGACAATATGGTTGATGACACCGCAGACAGTGATTTGTTTTCGTGCGCTATGTATGTGAGAATAACTGTGGTGGTGGTTAGGGACCCTAATCACCACATCTTGTTGTTCTCATGTCCTGGAGCATTTCATATACCCATCTGAAGCACATCCTATTTAAGACCACAGCTAACTGCAGCTGTGCTGGAAACTGGAGGCCCTCCAAGGTATTTACACCAGCTCCCAGTGCCATAAGAGAGAAAGAGAGAGGCAGACAGACAGAGAGAGAGAGCGCGAGAGAGAGAGAGAGAGAGAGAGAGAGAGAGAGAGAGAGAGATATGTTGACTTTTCCAGGCAGTGCTTGCGGGTAAATTGATAGCGCACACGTGAGGACTTGGCACGGGCAGAACATGCACATGCACACTGCACACTCTTGCTGAAGGGGAGAACTCTCTCTCTCTTTTTTTCTCTTTCCCACTTCTTTCTACTTCTCTTTTTGTCTCCAGTCTCTCCCTGAAGTCACCTTGGTAACTTTTCCTGTGGCTAATGAAAAACATGTTTCTACAAGAGCAATCTTAGCAGGCACATCTGAACTTTTATCAAAGCATATTCCTGGAAAGGATTCAATAAAAACCCTTTACCTCCTTTCCCTCCATCAACCAGCCATATAGAACGGCATCCTGTATATAAGACATGTTTAAATCAATCCCTCAGCTTTGCAATGAGCTTCACACTGGTCTCATTAGTCAGGATGTATGACGTGATACTGCTGTCTTGTTAAATCTAGGGCCTTTTGCACCAGAGGTGGTTTGCATACTTTCCATACTTGGCCCATACTGTATTCCCTCAATGCAGCAGGCTGGTCAGGGGGCCATGACAACTATAATAACTTAATTTTAAGATTACTAGATCCCAACCTATAACAACATGGATGTTAGATTAATGCTTAATGGAGATCCTAGAGAGCTGCGTAGTTCATATGGAGGTGGGTGACCCTGCGGATTGGCCAATAGGAAGAGAAAGAATGATCGAGCTGGCCAATAAGGGCCTCCCTCGGCACTCAGCCCGGAGAGTGCGTCCAGATGTTGCTCTCATATTTTCCTTTGACTCACATAGGCTGTGGCTGTAAAAATAACACCGCGCAAACTGTCATCATGGCCTTTCCTGCCACTCCACCATGAGATTAGATGGCTAGTCAGGCACATACAAGCACTGTGACCCCATTGTAATAGATGATATTTCTTTTTGGGTAGAATGCAATCTTACAATAATTGAAAGAACCATTGACCCAAGTATACACTGAATCCAAACATAGAAGTATATATAAGTATATATATATATATAGTCTTAGGACAAGGCTGTAAAATGCTTGCTAACTAATGCACTGGGCTCTTACCTGACACCAGAATGTCGTTGCGGAGTGCACAGACAGCATACTCTGACTTGGTGAACTCAGGCAGTTTGGCCAGTGATTTCCACTCTCCTGTGACAGGGTCGTAGCACTCAGTGTAGGGCAGGTTGAAGCCCCCCACCCTCTCACAACCCCCCACCACCACAATCACCTCAGAGAAGCCTGTCGACCTGTATGGAAGGAAAGAGTGATGGAGGGGCAGACAGAGAGAGAAGGAAAATGAAGAAAAAACTAAAATATTATATGTCTAAATTAAAAGCATGTTATCACTCCACAGAAGTATGAAAACATAAACATGCACAATGTGATACAAAACATCACAGGACACATCAACACATGGAGTGACATCTAATTAAAGATGGCAAGTCATGCCAGGGCAAGTAAAGATTGGTGGTTTTCGCTGGCATAGCTTCAATTCACTTTATCTTCAAGGCAAAGTTTTAATCACAATAGAAGAATCAATACAGGGTACGATAATAACACACGTGGGGATAGGCTTTCCTATCTCGCTGTTCAAAATACATGTCATGGACATGAATTTCCTATGGGGGGGGCTAATTACCTTAATTTCTTATTGTATCATTCAGAATCACTGATCTGCATGAAGGCGACTAGAGAATTATCCACATGAAAATCCCAATTTGATCTGGATATCACTGTCAGTGCAACTGCTGACCAACCAGCATGTCTTCTCTGCACTATCCCCCACATTGCCCTGTCTGTTTACTAGACATTGTGGCTATGTGTGTGTGTGTGTGTGTGTGTGTGTGTGTGTGTGTGTGACTAATTTGTAATTGAGAAACCATGAACAGATGATTAGGAGATGGGTGAGACCCTGGGAGCTTCCCAAGTGAAGAGGGGCCCCAGTGTGAGCACAGGAAGGGGGGAATCAGGCATTTGTTTGGAGCAGGACCAAGAGGATTGGGCCCTCAGGGCAACAGAGGCAGACGGTAGGGAGACTAACTGCTTGCTTGAGATGATCAGATCTGCCTGGATACTGACACGATACGCCTGAAATATACGTCACACAGGCTTGCTAACCGACACCTTGCACTGTTCCCTGTTAACCCTTACAGTAGGACTAGGACAAAAGGGCAGCTGCACTATTGTGAGCTTAACACCGGGCCACCATATGGTCTGTGTTTTGTCTCATTTATAAGGTTTCAGTCAGCACCAGCCTTTGTCCACAAAATATTAACTGTAACATACAATTGGTGAGTGTACATAAAACACTTGGAATAAAAGACAGGGATACTTGGTGACTACATGTAAAATGAACAGGTGAGTGCACTCAGAAGCCCAAACACGTCAGCATGATGAGTTACACTACTGGTATGACAACAAGACTCAACATTTCATGATTGCCGTTCCTTGCATCACAGCCATTTTTTTTTGCCCAGTAAACCAGAATGGGTAGGAACATGCCCTGTCTCCCTCCTCGTGATACATTTTTATTTCAAAATAGGGCTGTAAAACAAATCTCCATCAATGACAGCTTTGTCTGTTCAGCACAATAACACAATATTATATTCTCTCTCTCTCTCTCTCGATCTCTCTCTCTCTCGAGCATATTGTAACCTCAAACCACACACCATGAAGGAATAAACAGTGAAGCATTGTTGACAACATGCTTTCTTATAGACCCAAAAGGCTGAGAGAAAAGCAAAGATCATACAAAATGTGTTTTTTCCCATCATAGCATCCCTTTTGATTTGAATTATACCAAACCCTCATCAAAATACTCTTCCAGATCTTCAACCTGTTATGAGGCAAGAGAGATGACTTTTACAGTCATTCGTCTTCCTGTTGACTGCAGTACAGCATATACTGCAGGAGGCTATTCAGCACAGTCACAGTACTTCCTCAAGACAAAGGTGATCATTTCTGTCAGCCTCCTCAGAATAGGCTTAACCAGAAAGATATTTTAGAACTTCCTTCTACAGCAAACAGTGATGTTACCTGCGTGGGCGGGTTCTGGGTGACATCATCTCATTGCCCAGCACGTGGTAGCGCCTGGCCTCGTGGAGCAGCTGGTAGCACTCTGGAGCATTCTGGATGAGCTGGTCTCCCTCCACCGTCTGGACAAAGTAGTTAGGGTGCAGCAGAGGTAGGCGAACATGGTGCAACAGTTCCTTGAGCATGGGCTTCCTGTGCTCGACACCGTGGTACACCCATCGCATCACCGCCTCAAACACCACCTCCTCCTTCCCGATGGACAGCTCATCACTGCAAGTGTACTCTTCCAGCTCATCCCGGCGCAGGTCGAGGAACTCCTCATGCTGAGCCACCTCTGAGAAGTTGGCCAAGGCGTAGCTGCGGCAGCGACTAGCTAGATGCTTGAGGGCATGGGCATCGGCAAAGCGCTGGATGCCCAGGCAGTTGCAGGGGTCCAGCTGGTCCTCCAGGAACTTTGCACAGGCATCACGCAATGTAGTGATCTGGAAAAGGCTGGAGGTCTCAAAGAGGAACTGGACATTCTCAGTGGTGATCTTGGCGCGGCCGGTGTACACGTAGCTGAGGAAGGAGTCCATCGCCTCGGCCAGGATGCCGTTGATCTCCACCAGCATCTCGCGGCTCTCCCGGTGATCATTGCAGAACATGGCTCTGAAGTAGGAAGAGCAAGCAGAGAGCACGGCGCGGTGGCAGGGGAACTCACGGCCCTGCACACTGATGACCACGTCAGTGAATAGGCGGCAGTCGCGAAACTCGTTGAACACCTGGAGGATGGCCTCCGAGTGGGAGGAGCCAGAGGAGAAGTCCAAGACATCCTGGCTGGCTAAAGCTTTGGGGTCAACCTCAAACACCTTCGAGGACAACAAAGATTAAGATGAATGAAGATGCATAAAGATGAATTCTGTTGAACATTTATGACAGTCATCAGCAGGGATAAAACACAGAAGAGATAGAAAACAGACAGAAAATGGTTGTGATATTTGGGAGCACCTTGCGTTTGACGGCAGGGGAGTCTCTGGTCCCAGAGTCTTCCCTGTTCAACCTTCTGCCCAGAATCAACACCATGGCTGCCACCTTCAATGTAGACCTTCTCTAAACCTTACGGCAACCTAGGGGATGGAGAGCAAATAGTACAGTCTTATCATCAACAACTTGTATCTACCAAATAATCCTGCATAGGTCATTAACATTGCAAGTGTATCATGTGTATCAGAGGCAAACAAAGGAGTCACAGAGAGAACCCGGAAAGCATGCACATAGAAGTGGGAGAACAAGAGAGTTACAACATTTCTCTAGCCCTTGGGGTTGTGCTAAAATGTCTTGCATCACAACTCAGGAAAAATTGTATTGAGAAATTTGAGTGGCACACAAATCTAACACTTCCTCTGAACCACTGCTGCTGTGAAACAGTTGTGCCCTGCAGCACAATACACAGGTTGAGAGGCATGATGACAAAGACAGACTGGCGGGAGAGAGCTTGAGCAACGGTTGGAAGGCCAACCTACATGTCAGTCAGGTTTGTTTTGAAATAGAGTGGGGGAAGGCATGCTATGAGAGAACCAATTACGTCATCATCATCTGAACAACAAACTTTGAAGTCAGAACTATAGATAATCTCGAATTGAATCTTTTCACTGCTTAAGACAAGGCTTTAGTACATTTTCCTTCTTTTAGAAGAGAAAAAGGAGACAAAGCCAAAAGGTAGTCATATCTAAGGCCCCAGGGGCCCCACAAATTATGCTTTGTTCGCATTCACAGATATTGTATGTTTATTTAAGACATCTAGATCTTTATAGGTGTTATCATACTTTATAAAAGTCTTAACAGTAGGACTACAGGATACTTGATTAAAACTAAAATGATCTACATCATCAAGATACCTTATAAATGGCCATTCTGGCCATGTGCAGCCCTCTGTAAAAGGTCAAGGCTTTTGCTCAAGTGAGGTCATTTCATTTAGTGTTATTTTTAACTTGGCTCAGCAACACAGTCAGATCTTTATTCTTGCCTGCAGCAGCATCTCCTTGAAATAGAGGACAGGTTTTGCCAGAGGTGTCTGACGCATTAAAGATTTCCCCAAGCATGTTTGGTGTCAATGGGGTTACCTTGCCATAAAGATGATTCATAAAATAAAATAATACCCACATGTTGATAATGGCAAAATTATTACTTATTTTCATAAGTGATATTTGGGGATATCTAATTATTCAAGTAGAATATGGCAGACAACCAAGTACAATTTAGCATGTTTGTTTTCTACACTAAGGACCAAAGAACTTATCACCATCATATGCTATTTTCATATTCATAAGTGAACATTTGGAAATATCCCAGTATTAAGGTACAATGTGGCAGACAACCAAGTACAATTTATTGGTCTGTTTACATGTTCAGGCAACTAGAAAAGCAGCAACACTGTGTACTCCAGGTTATCAGACAAAGGATCTTTGCCTCATGCCGACCGTTAGCCCTTGACAACATACACAAAAGACGTAGAGCAGCCGTGCTGTTTACGTACTGACTATTTTATTCTATTCAAACGGAAAAGCAAGAAATGACTCAAAACAAAACACACTTAAACGTCTATAACATCTGTCAACATAGAGAAAAGAATTGTACCTTATCCAAAAGTTTCCAGATGAAGCTTCCTTCTTCAGTTAGAAGTGGCGAAAAACAAAAAAAGTGATGGGGCAAAAATAAAACGTGTATACTGGAAATGTATATCAATATCCTTTCCAATACGTGCACTCGAGTAGTTATGGGAAACAAAGCAGGCTACTATATGACCCAGACATTATGATTTAGTAGTGATGGCAAAGACAAAGACCTCTAACTAACTGTAAACATAGAAACCAGATATATTCGTCACGTCCTAAAAAAAACAACTCCTCCAGCCCACTGGATCCAGTCAGCTGGAGTTGGTGGTGCATTGTGGGTAATGGAGTTCATTTGAAGGCGCTGTCTATTGATTATGCCCAACAAGAAACAGCACTTCCCAAACGCCCCCAGCTCTCCACGTGGCTATCCTTTGTTTGCAAACAAAACTCGACTTTTAGCAGAGTAAAAGTTGGACAGCGATTGAGCAATAACCTGTAACAGAAACAACACTGTTTCTACATAGTGTTTCTCGTTATCAGTGTGTACGTTATGAACTTTGAAAACAATATTTCTAAATGTAATGATGAATAAGCTAAATTATACAAAATATTCTAAGTTAACATGCTCAATAAACATACAATGTTAAATTAAAACCCTAAAAAGTGTATCTGTGTTAAACAAAGACATGTTGTCCAGGTGTAATATGATATGAGACACGTGAATCCTGGATGAAACACAGCCTGCTGCACACTTTTTTCAGGTGAGGAGGAAGGAGGAGCTTAGATTACAAAGGATGTCACAATTTCCTTACACTGTTGCACAATATTTCAGAGAGCTACCTCCTGAGTTCCCTGAAAGGGTTCACGACTTTATTGTTGACCCAGTTACACTGTTTTGCACATTGTGTTTTACCAACAGTGGGGAAAGAATGGGCTCCTGACATCCTTCTCTTAGGGATGGTCATTACAGTGTGTATATATACACTCAAATTTAGTATATAGACAAATCAAATTTATATAATCATTACCAACAAGAGATACAAAAATCACAGAAACACACACACACATACTGTCCTTGTACAGCACATTGTAATGCACACTGTCCTTGTAAAGTCACATCAAAGGAGTGACAGCTGAGGGCTTCTTCAGACCGTAGAAACTAAGCAGGACCCCTCTCAGTTCTCTGTACCTGAGGCCATACAGATACGGTGCAAGGGCCTTGGGCAGCACCAACAGCAAGTTACACACCACCAGGGCCACCCACAGGTTGGCACGCAGGTCCTGGGCACCATGGTGACAGTACAGCAGCAGCTCAATGGCCAACACCAGGAAGGGGCAGAAGGACAGGAAGAGGAGAAGATAGTGGACGAGGAATGTTCCCTTGGCCCGGGACGAGTGCTCACCCCTCCAGACACCCACCATGCGAGTGCGCCAGTACAGAACCACATAACCAAAGAAGACCAGGAGTAAGATCAGCAGGACGATGGTCACTGACAAAAGCAAAGACGTCTGTGGAAAACGTAATCAGTCAGTACACAAATTAATTAGCCATATGATGTAAAGCTGTGTCATTACAAAAAGCACGGACAGTGATACAAAAATGGCCAACACTGGAATGCATTCATTTTGTGGATTTCTGATCCACCTGCAAGGGTGTGGAGAGGCTGACAGTGAGCACCAGGAACAGAGGCGCAGAGCAGATGTGGAGGGAGCAAGGCCCAGTGCCATGGTACCACACATACACCCCCGCAGACCCTGCTGGAAAGAGCATTGATGCAGCCCAGATACCCACAATGGCCCTCTTGGTCCTACAAAGGGATAGGGGGAGAGAGATAGGGAGAGAAGACAGACACTTGAACAGAATGACAAAGATGGTGTAGAAGAGTAGCAAAAGGAATACCTCTTTCTTTTACCATGAAAACCTTGGCTAACTATCTCAAAGCCTTTTTTTACCATCATTACCTGGACACAGGCCACAAGGCGAAGTATCGAAGTGGTGCCAGCACTGCCAGTGATGTGTCCAGGACTATAGCCTTGGTACTGAATATCCCAGAGCTGTACAGCATCCCCAACAGGAAGAACACGGTAGCACAGGCCCACTCTGACATCAGCACCCCTGCTGCATTGACACACGTACTCAGCATGTACATAGTCATAAACAGCAGGTCACTGAACAAGGCATTGGCCAGCAGAAGGTAACGTGTCTCCTGACGCATCTGGGGCCTAGGAGGATGTCAGGAACATATTCTATTTGTTTTAAATGTTAGATTTATTGGCACACTTCTAAGTAAAAGGTGTGTGTGAGTAGGTGTGTGTGACTTACCTGGTTAGGATCTTGGCTAGGATAACAGGAATTACCAAGGAAACAGCCATGAAACCTAAAACGGGGCACACCTGCAATAACCTGGTGTGGTGCGAAGGCAGGAAGATGTACCACTCATTGATAAAAAGCTCCACTTGTCTCTGGAACGGATCTGAGGTGTTGGTCTCAGTGGACAGACGGATGTGTCTTTCCGCTTGGCCAGAGCTGTTGTACCAGTTACCAAAGGCACACAGAAGAGACAGAATCAGGTCCTTGTCAAGCCCAATCACTCCCCCATCACCTCCATCCACCACCTGTTCCATCGCTGAACAGTGAGTGAGAGGAGATGGTACCACGCTGGCTCTTCTCGTGCTTGAGTGCCAAGTCGATTAACCATTTGTTAATGATCTCCTTGGACAACCAGTTTTAGACAAACAAGGCTTTGGAGGCAAATGGAGTTAAGTGCTTTGTTACAATAGCCATAAACCTGAGTCTGAGTGGTAGGTTGTACATGGCTTTTACATGATGTAATGATGATACCGTACATATTTGTTAAATAGAATTTATTTGACAAATCTATTCTGGGTTGAAGGATGGCTCAAGACGGCTTAAGAAGACAAAAGCTTGGACAGCAACAGAGTTCAGCAAATTATTTTTATTTTGACCCATTCAACACTAACAGGGTCCTCTTAAAAAAACAATCAACAAAGAACCAAAGCAAAAATAAAGATTCACAAAAAGGTTCTCATGAAAATAATACAAGAGAGAAGTTTGAGTGTTTGAGGTGAACCAAGCCCCATATGAAGTATAACATGGGAAGAGCAGTTTCTTCTTGTTTTTACAGGACAACTTAAACAGCATGCATACAATTGAGATAAGTTAAATCACAAGATTTGAATTTGATTTTAATCAATCGTCAAGTTGAAAAGTCTATTCTTATTTCACTGGTCAGTGCGTATGAATGACAAAAAGCTCCAATGTGTCTTTAGGCCACCGTGACCTGACTGAGTCTCCTGTGTCGATGTAGCAGCTGCTGCAGAGTTTCAGAGATCTCCCTGTACCTCAGCCCATACAGGTAAGGAGCAAACGCCCTGGGCAGCAACATGAAAACACACATGTTGACTGTGCTGATCCACACGCGAACGTCCTGGCTGATGCCCTCCTTCTGGAACAGGAAGAGTTCCAGGATGAAGACCAAGCCTGGGGCAAAATAGAGCAGGAGTAGAACCCAGTGGGCCAGTAGGGTGACCCGGGCCCTGGAGAAGCGGCTCTGCCAGATGCCCTGCGTCTTGGTTACCATGTAGAGCCGCACATAGCAGTAAAGGATGAGCATGGTACAGATGATCACTGCTATGGAGAAGTAGATGTGGACCCCCACCATGTTCTTGGCCTGCATGAAGCCAAAGGAGATGAGGACCAGACATACAGCCATCTTCTCATGGGGATTCTCCCTTTCCACCTCCATCATGATCACCAGGTACAAGGGGTAAATGGCTGCCAGCATCCACATCCCCACCAGGATCCGGTGAGTGCGGGCAGGCGGCAGAAGGTCATGATAATGGAGAGGCCAGCGGACCGCCGCATAGGTGTCGGCCACCATGAGGGTGACAGTGAGGATGGCACAGCAGTAGGCAGTGACAGTGACAGCTGTGACCAGCTCACAAAGGGGCCAGGGCATCTCAGCACCCAAGGAATTACAAAACACTGTGGTTAGGTTAAGGATGAGGAAGAGCATGTCTGCTGCCAGGGTGTTGGCTACCAGCAGGTACCGGGTCTCCTGACGCAAGGCACGGGACAGAAAGATGCATGCCAGGAGGACAGGGTCGGCTAGCAAGGTGGCCAGAGTGACAAGGGTGGTGGGGATGAAGAAGTAGTCTAGGTGCCACCTCTGCAGACTCTCAAGCCATTCCTCCGTGAGGTTTGCCATTTTTATTGATGAAATCATTTTGTCTTCAGGGTTTGTCAGAGATACAGATGCTGCAAAGTTGTTTGCCCGTGAAACCTTTGTTTGAGATGTGCTTTACGGTATGTAGCCTACTTCCTCCAGCAGCTTCCTGTGGATGAAAACACAGACAGGAATTCATATTATCTACAGTTATCCAAGTATAAATGGAAATAGTAAGAGACTGGTTCATATGAGAACCACAATGCATTGCAACCTAATAAACTACGGTGGCCAAACATAAATTTCCACATGAAAGAGGTTTATAGCAGCAACTATGTATTACCTACTGTATGGACATTAATGATGTCTTGGTGTTCATATAGCCATCATCTTGGTATACTGAAGGTACATCAGTCTAAATTTATCCAGCTGCCTCTTTGCTGATTTAATCTTGATCAAGATTAGATGGATAGTCCGTCATTATTGAAATGAATGAGCAGCATCTTGCCAAAATTCAAATATCAACCACAGCATGCAGTAATAGACTGTCCCTTGAATGTTATGTTGTAAATAAGTAACTGAATCCTGACTTTAATATTACTAAATATTTATTTTGAACATATTTTTAAAAACACAATTTTAGAGATGGAATTCCCTTTCTCACAGCTTTATCTTTAAGATATACTATCAGGTGGCACAACACGATTTAACATTCTCATTAAAGTGAAATTACTTTGACAATGATACAAATATGATAATGTTGCCAGCCTCTGCAAACATAGTTACATAAAGCTTTTCTTCCATGTTCAAACCGCCAAAACAAAGCCCGAAAATGTCTTGGTTCTTTTCAAACATCGCAGACACATCGCAAATTATTGATTGACCAAAGGTGACGTTTGGTTGAAATAATTTCCCCTCAGAAACAAATAGTGCCTGAATGAGTTTTCTTACCTGATGTCCAGAGCAGACAAGCCTGTGAGTGTTGCTCATCCATTAGGCTTAATGCTTCTATAAATCAATGGCTGCTCAGTACGACTCGAGTCACCCACTGGCCCTATCTGCTGATGTACTCTCTGTTGACTCATGGAGATAATACAGGGATGTAGAAAGCTATGGCCACTTAGCTGTCACATAGTAACAGAGTAACTCTTTGCTGTTCCTCGTGTTGTTACTTGTCCGATGTCCTCTGACTGAGAAGTTTCAAAATCGGATTGCCTTTGACAATTTGCTTTAACCCAGTCAAAAAAGTCAAAAACCTTTGTCACAGGGAAGACATCTCTGGTGGGAAATTCTTACCATGTCCACCCACACAGAATAAATAAACACTCAATTAACTTATCAATTCTTATCCATTAGCCTAGTGTTGACGTTATCCCATCTCATATCCGAATGGGGCCACTTGGATAATAATGATCAATATAGTATATAGCTTGAACATGTACACAATTCAACTTCAAAGCTCACTGTTCACTTAGCAAAAGGGTATGGAGAGTAAATTAAGGAGAGAACAAGATGGGTCGGAATAGCCACTACATGTGGTTGCCATCTGAACAATGGTTCAATGGTTGACAAAACAGTGGAGAAAACATGGCGTGTTTTAGATTAGAATCGTCCGTGGCCACTTGTAACAAAACTCTGAGTTCAACAACATTTTTATTTATGCATTTGTTCATGTTACAACAGGAAATGTCATTTTTTCTGAACCTATAATCTCATCTTTGATTCTTTTCAATCCTCATACAGTCCTTCCCTCAGCCTCACTTCTTTCTCCTCTTCATGTATCCACTCTTCCCTACCTTCTCTTCATCTTCTTCATCCTCCTCCTCTTCTTCTTCTTTCTCATAACCAATATCATCACGACTAGCTTCCATGTTTCCCTGCTGCGGCTCCTCTTCCTGCCATTCTCTCACCATCAGTTTTTTAAATACGTCATACTCCTCTGCTGTCGCCATGGCAACATCTGTGAGGTAGGCTTCCTGGTCAATGTAAAGGATGCTGTTGAGTTTGGGGTTGATGATGAGCGTCTGTCCTTTCTTGTCAGGGGTCTGGTACAGACCCCTGCGCTCCAGGAAACAGTGTCTACAGCGCACCTCATCTAGAGTGAACCGGAACAACTTGGACTTCACCATCTCTGCCTGTTTGACACCCATCCGGAAGTAGACATACTGTGGAAAAGATGGGGGAGCATACTGTTACGAACAACAAATGGACAACAAAAACTGCTAGGTGCACTTTAAAATGACAAAAATACACTTAAAGATAATCAGTAAATAGTGAATTGCTACTATAGAGGCTTTGTAGTTCACAAATCTCCAACAACCACATCTAGCATCAATATGGAGGTCAATTGGAGAATAAGCTGTGCACAAATAATGGCAACATATAAAACAGAAAAAAAAACCCTGTAAAACATTGCTGTGGTGTGGGTGTAGGTCCATTCAGTAACGTTATACGTAAAAGTTACTGAATGGACCTACACCCACACCACAACAGGAAACCGTCTTGTCTTTAGCCCTGGCCTGTACTTCAAAGCAATAGGAATTGTAGCTTAAGAGTCCATTCAGGTAACCTGAATGAACAATTGGCTCTTGTCTTTGTTAACATGCTAACTAGCCTGCAGCCAAATTTACCAACGCAACTAATGTTAATATTAACACTATTAGCCACTACGAATGCTAGCTTCTACTAGCTGCATTAGCGTGCAAATCAAATGTGTTTACAGTGATGGCTAGCTACATATGAAGCTGACTTTATCTAAACACAAAATCCGATGTACCTGGAGTTGAAATGATCAGTTCCTGGTCAAAAACAGCACATAAATTTGCTGTCTATTCCATACTGTTGAAGTGGACAAGTTGTACATTTATAAATCAATCAGCTGTTCACAGCCACTGCTGTACAAGAGCTGTGGCCCTCCAATATGGCAGCCAGAGGGTGCGTCACCTCACCTGAATGTCATCTTTCACAATTATTCTGACGATGGCAACTGTGGGCTAACCAATCAGCAATCTAGAAAAGCGCTACAGCCTGCCTCTAGACACACTGAATGTCTGTTCAATTTCCTTCACATTTCATTTAAAATACATCTAAAAAAAGACTTTTCCTCAATGTAACAATGTCAATACCAATTGTCAAGTTCCTCTCTTATTAGTTCTTAATTCTGACCTGGAACTTGTACTCCAGCTGATCCAGGTCTTCCTGTACTATAGCTGGACAGTCTCTGAGGAGGTCTGTGACCTGCTGGACGGTGAACAGGCACTTCTCTCTGAGGAACAGCACCACATATTTGATTCTCTTCACAGGCACGGTCAGGATCTGGGGGTAATAGGCCACCACTCTCTGAAGGCTGCCTGTGGGAAGATATAAGAGGAAATAATGTTGTGATACTCATACAGAGAAACACATTACATTTTCAGAGCTTCTGATGATGAAAATGGGCTTGAGCTGCATTTTCCAACCCAATGCTTCAAAAAGGTTAAAAAAAAAAGAGTAAAAAGAATAAATTGTGCTGCGCAAAGACGATGATCTCACCTTCAACTAAACCTAGTTTCCGCAGGTTGCCTATGCGCTTATGAAACTGTGAGTCCTTGACGTGGTAAAGTTCAGGACATTTCTCCAGCACCTTCAGCACACTTGAGGGGTTGAGGCCCAGGACGAAAAGAGCTGTGAGAGTTGAGAGGGCATGGTTTGCAGCATTTCTTCCTCTGGCTTCGGATGCTCTCTCGTATATCTGCTCTGCCTGGGTGTCTGTGAATCCCATATCAAGCAAAGAGTGTACGGACAGCTCTGTGACCGACCGGCTAGGTAAAGGAGATGGTTCAGAGTTGTGTTGCTTTGACTGTATGCTGCTCTGGCTGGTGGAGGAACAGAGGAGTCTGCACACCATGGACTGCGGTGGCGATAGATGACATCTCCCAGACTGCACTGGATTGAATACAGGGGAAGTGCCATTTCTCAGAGTCCAGCGGAGAACCTGTGGAATAGAGAAGATGGCTATAAACATGGACAGCAACCATTTTTTCCGTTATGAACGAGAGACATAGCACTATACTGAAAAGTCAGAGCAGGATAAAGGTTGTTGCGGTGGACATAGTGTAGCTGCAGAAGAGGAAAAAGGAGGATGGAGATGCAACACAAGTTATGATAACGTTAGCTGAAGTTAGCAAACATCAAGGTTACTAAGGTAGTTTTCTGGCTGGCTAGATCGCAAACGTTTCTACGATATTTTAGAAGTACGAGGTTGATGAAACAAGACATTTTCATTCAGAAAACCAATTTCGTAAAAAAAAAAACAAAAACAATGAAACTGTCCGATTATATAGCTTCATAATTCACCTGACGTCCTGCAACTCGGCTACCCATGCTTGTCCGTCGTGAAAATACTTCCCTCTTACAGTCTGGGTAACAGGGAACAAGGGTTCCGGTACAAAAACAAAATCCTAAAAAGATGAAACACGTTTTCTATATTTTCCGGAATCCAGGGGTGCCAGTTAGCCTGTATTAAAAATAACATCCATAGTTGATTTAACAACTTATGAGACGGTATAGTTGGTCTAGAATTATGCTCCTGGAACTTGTTTGTGAGTGGATATCTTGGTGTTTATAGAAGTTGAGTGTGATTGACAAAAATTTCACGTAACGGTGCACATGCAAAGGCCAGGTTGTCTTGTTTCTCGGTGTCAGTAGCAGTCAGTACCTTGGTAAGTACATGGGCCTATTTTATGAGTCCATGCAATACCTGATTTGGCTTTAGCTTGCATGCATGAAGAGGTCAGACTCACAACAATTAAGATTAATAAGATCCGAGACCTTTAAAGTGTGTGAAATAATGTAGCGCACTCTACGAACTATCAACAGATACACAACTAGAAATTTGATTTGCCTACTCCACTTTGAAATCTAAGCAATTTGCCAAACTTTGATTACCCAATTGTTCCCCTGCATACAGATACAAAATCATGTAGTTCGGGTATCATGGGGAACTTATTGAATATCAAGAAAATTAATTGTATTAAAGGGATGCCAAATCCAACTTCTGGTGTTAAATAAAGGGACGTTTGCATTTTTATTTGAAATAAAAAAAACAACTCATTATTACAAATTAAAAAATAAAACAGGACAAATTTGTGCTAAAATATTTATTAAGATGTAACAGAATAAATAGATAAAATATTGTAAATATACTTACAATCTTGAAATGAAAACATGAACATTTAAAAACATGAAACTTACACTAAATGAAAAGTGGCTCAAGAAATCCCTTCCCTTCAACTTCAATCAATTTATTTGGGGAAATTGATTCAACTTCAATCAATTTCCCCAAATAAGATTAAATCAAGTAAAAACCGCCGGTATATCATGATGCCTATGTCTCCTTGTGTCGCACTCAGCAATCACCAATAAATATACCTTCCAAGGACACATCTGTCCCACTCAATAGCTTGATAATGGGTATTCATTATATTTGGTAGGAAGTCCTCCATTCTTCATAATTTAAAAAAAAAAAAAGAAAAAAAAAAAAGAAAAAAGACAGATTAGAGCATGGGCTTTCCTCAGACTAGTGGAGACGTCCCTTTACTGCCTCTTCTCTCCACAGCTCTTTAAATGTTGGATGGGTGGTTGGGCTCCACTTGGACAGGGGTATGAAGATTCCCCATTTTGAAATTCAGTCTTCAATCACCACAGAGGTACTTCTGGAGCTCAGTTTCCAGGGCCACCATTGACCTTCTCTCATCCTCATCTTCCTCCTCATCGTCATCATCAGGAAGAGTCTCGTCCCCCTCATCCGGGAACAAACCTTCCCCGAGGTACCGTCTGGGACTGGACTCATGGTACTGTGGTGAGCCTGTTATGGGAGAGAGGGCCTTAGGAATATCACAACTGTCTCCACTCTAGTTTGTCACCATATGGTCATTTATTGTGGCACAGTAGTGACTCCAGAATATCCACTAATCAGTGATATGATCAGGAAGACATAAAATCACCCACAATTAGCGGATACAAATGGGTGGAAATTATATATCTAAAATCATCATCTACTAAGATGCTGCTGTTTCTGCCCCACCATCTTAACTGTGGTAAGTAGTTTGAATGATATGGGGGTATTCAATACCTTTAAATTCAACAATCTCATGCTAAAAAATGTTCAATGGATTCAATGTTTCCTCAAGAATTTTATTTTGGAAACATCTCTGAAACCACATTTAGACCATTATTTGACACTAAAACGCTCCATTGAAGCCCCAAAAAATGAAATTATTTTATGTGGGTTAGCAGCTCTTTAAGGCAGGGTGACATTCAGTGGTAGGGGAAACTCTCTAGGGGAAACTGAAGGATTAATTCATTTTGTGGTAAGCGTGATGTTGCTCTACTCACAGTGGCTCTGACTCTCGGGGACCACCTCAGTCCAGCTGTACTCAACTAGGGAGATGGGCTGGCTGATCCACCACTGTAGCAGTAGCTGGTCTAGGGTCATCCTCTGGTTAGGATCAGGCTGCAGCAGGCCTGACAACACGCTGTATAGCTCTGGGAGAATATAAATAGAAAAGACAGTAGTCAAAAAAAGTCAGTAACAACGTGAAATGACAACTATAAATTGTGCCCCAAAGTGACTCAGAGGCATTTGATCCATTACTTTCAGAGAACAAAAACAGAGCTTTGTTCTTTCAGCAGAGGACAGCAGTATACCTGGAGAGAGGGGGAAAGGGGGCTTGAGATTGGCCTTCAGGATCTCCCCCACACCACAGAAGGGGTTCTCACTGAATAGCAGCGTGTAGAGCAACACCCCCAGAGACCACATCTCCAGCTCTGGACCCTCATAGCTACATAAGGACACAAACAGACAAATATGGGGAACAAAGAAGCAATATAAACAATGACTAAAATATGAAAAAGCTTAAACATGGAAAAACCTGAGGTGAACTCATCTAATTAGTTACAGTCAGTGAATGGCTTTTCTAAATTTATGGTTGATATATCCTTGAGGTTATTGTCTATTGACTATACATTGTAAAAGTAAATGCGTCATAAAACTCATAAAGGACTGGAAAACAGTGCTCTGAGCTAGACCTGCTGTGGGTGAGCTGTTTAAATATAGCAAGAAGACAGGGGTGACGGGTAGAGGAGACCAAATGTTGTTTTCCCTTCTGATTTGACCTAAACCATTGGTAAAAAGGGGGGATACGGGTCATAAAATTTCAGATTTGTTGCTAATGGGGAGTGTATGAACCTCCCTCCCTGGTATTATGTACGTACGGAGTTCCTTGGAGCACCTCGGGGGAGCAGTACTCCAGCGTGCCACAGAAATTATAGAAGAGCTTCCCGGGAACCAGCAGGGCAGCAGAGCCAAAGTCTATCAGTCGGATGTGGAAACACTTGTCGATGATGATGTTCTCATCTTTAATGTCCCTGTGTAGGATGCTCTTAGTCCTCAGATAGAACACAGCTGCCACCAACTGACAGAGGGAACCAGGGAGAACTCATCAGTTGAACAAGGAACAAATTACCACCTTTTAAAAGGGCAGAACTTTGGTTATTCTCAATCAGCATGACTAAATCCCGTGCCCCCTGTTACATGCAGTCTCTTGGCCATGTACCTGTCTAAAGATGTAGCTGGCCAGGGGCTCATCCAGCCTTGGTTCCTTGTCTATGAACTCAAAGAGGTCCAGACCCTCTCCATGTTTCTCCATCACCATCTGGAAGTAACTCCCATTCTCAAACACTTCCAGCACCTAATGACATGCACACACATATGATGTATAAGCAAAGGAATTCAATCTAATGGACGAAACGTAGTAAAATCGTGTGACAACCCAGTTACCTTGACAATATTGTGGTGCTGTACTCTTGTCAGTATGGAAATCTCCTGGCTGACTCGGCCCAGCATGCAGTCGTCCACCCAGCAGTCACTCACTATCCTGGCCTTCCTGATGAACTTCACCACCACCTGCAAGTGGTGCAGAGAAAGAGGCCACATCATTACCAAGATATCCACTCACAAAACTTTGTTTTAGATACTGAAACAAATCATTAAATACCTTTACAGAGAATTGCTACATACTTGATAAACGCATAAAATGAAAATGCTCTCTTACCTCTTGTCCATCACAGCGCCTTAATGCCTTCCAGACAAAACCAAAGGCTCCTTTACCCACAGCTTTAAGAGGCTGGTACTCTTCTTCAAATTGGCCGTCACAGGCTCGAGACTGCTCTAGATCCAAGGTGGAACGCAGAGCCTCCCCATAACTGGCCTCACCAATCCTCTGAATGAATGAGTGAATGAGCATATAGCTAGCTAGAGAGATACATAGGTAGCTACAAAGATGATACATGGGCAGATACATTAAAAAAAAATACAGACATAAGTAACTAAACTAAAAATATTTAAAGCACACAATTAGGGAAAGGACCACATCCATTTTCAGGTTTAGATAATAGACAAAGCATTTGCCATATTAAACCTACTGATCATTAAAGCCCTGTACTGCCACTGACCTCTCCTAGGCTCAATCCAGATGCATTGTGCAGTGAGAATCCATCAGTCTGCAAGAGTGCCCCTTGTTGGCCAGGCCTGCTCATCCACACACAGAACACTGAGCTGCCATCAGGGAGGTTAGTCTTGCACACATCACACTGCACATCTGGAGAAAGACAGAAAATGATGTTGCATTAAAGGGGAGAAATATAATGCCACCATAACAGCTCATTTTCCCATCAGTGAAAAATGACTGTAAACGCTGCAGTAGTACTAACCTATTCTAGTGCCATCCCTGTGGTACGCAGTTCTGTCATACTGCCCTTCCAAAATCTTAGTGTCTGAAGACAGGGTTCGTCCATTCACCCTATGTTTCTTAGGTGTAGATGTGGCAGGAATGTCTGACAGTAACTGCATCTCGCCATTTGCTTGCGTGCACAACTCCTGGCTCTGGCTATTGTGAACTGATGAGAGAGCCGCCCACTGATCCTGCTCCCTCTGGTCCTTCTCCCCTTGGTCTTCCTCCTTTAACAAACTGTTCTTGGTCTCTACAGCGGCATTCCTGACAGACTCTGCCTCCTGGTCAGACTCGACCACATATGGAGAGGGGGTACGCAGAAGCTCGGCTGTATCGCAGGAGGCCAGGGAGTGTTGGTTATCATCCCCTCCATCACTGGGCAGCTCTATACTTCCGCTCAGGTCCAGGTCAGCCATAGCCCGGGTCACCAGGTCACCGTTAGAATTCAGGTCCAGGTAGCAGCTGGCCGAGTCCATTGCATGAGTTGAATGAGAGTCCTCTGCCTGGTCAGGACCAGAACCACCATGACCAGCAAATGTTTCACAGAAGCCAGAGGAAGACCTGTGAAGCAGAGCCACATCAAATTGATTAGAAAGAGCAAAAATCGAATTGTCAAAATGCCTGGACTGACAGTACATTTTCTCCTTTGCAAATTAAAGCTGGATTCAGATGGGATTACTTTGACAGGAGGAGGTAGAGTGATGTCAGTATACTGGAGCATGTCAGTGATTTTAGTCCTATCCCAATCTGTCATGCCAGTAACTTTTAGGGGCTGCACAGACCCACATCATTGAAGATGGTGGCCTCTTTTACTTATGGTGAGGTTCAGTCTGAATTGGTATCACTGAATTTTTTGTGTTTCTGTTAGTAGTTTATGGTAGGAAAGGTCTGTTTTTCCTCAACATGGAAGCACCCAAGGAAATGTATGCATCTGTCCTCAACATGGATGAGGCTAAAGAAATAAAATTGATAGGAAAAAGATTCAAGGTTGCCATTACATGTGATGAGTGTGTGAAGCAGTGCAGCCTAGCCACTCCCATCTCTGTAATTTTGATACAGATTACAGTGTTATATTGTTCAGTGCTAAGTGGTCATCGACATAACAGATGACCTGTGATGACAGTTACATATGAGATACTGCCCTGAAAACTAATCCCATCCAAAATAGGACTGAAGCCAGTTTGACATTTTATTACTACTAAATCTGTGGTGAATGAAACTTCCCATAAGACATAGTATCATGTCCTCTCCTCTCACCTGCTCTCCATGGAGATGACCTCAAAGCTGGAGTCCTGGAGGACAGAGAGATGCGAGTGGTGGTGGGCTTTGCCTGCATCAGGGGATGTACCACCCCGTCTGGCATGTTCATCCTGAGTGGGAGTGTCTGAAGAGGGAAAATAATAATGCTCCAGACAGTTTCATAACAGAGATTTTTACACCATCTCTCAAGACATGTATGAAATCATTTCACACAGTATTTCCTGCAGAATGTTTTTAATATTTAGTGTGTTGGTGTAGTTTTGATCCCAAAACCCAGATTCGCTCCTGGGTCCATTCCGGGATCAGTTCCAGTAGGTGTTGCAGTTTAATCATAATAGGCGTCATTGCTATTAGAATTGTTTTCTTTGGGTAGGCTGAGCAATAAGGGAATTTACATTTTTCTACCTGTTTCTACTGTGTAGGGGAGCACCACAGATAAATGAATGTAAAGGAAACACTAATTCCACAAACATCAATAAATCACGACAATTTAGCCACTTCATACCTGGAATAAGCTCAATGGGGGGGTGACCATCTTTCTGGACCCCATTGCTGAGCTGGTGTTCTGGGTTGTGGTGTGGAGATTTGGTGGTGTCCAGGCAGAGGGTTTCTCCTTCTGGGGATTCCACAAAGGCAAAAGTCTGGAGGAGTGCCTGTGTGGTGTCTGCACTGTCTAGCTGGCCACCGCAGGGAGCAACCTGGGCTGCTGCCTCCAACATCTCTGTTGTGTCATCAACCCTGTGGACACAATAGCTGGATTTAATTGCAATTAAGAAATCTGGAATATTTACTTGAAATATTTACTTGGAAAAAAAAAAAAAAAAAAAAAAATCTATTTTTTTTTTTTAAATCTATTTATAAGCGTATTCAACCTTTCAAAATAATAGATGAGCCACAATCTCCAATTCCGTTGTACATCAGTGCACTTATATCTGCTAGCAGTAGATTGCAGATATAATCCAACTGTCCTCCAGCAAATGTAATGTAATGTAAATGTAAAAAGTACTCTTGAAAATCCAGAAGGCAAAGAAGAAGACAGACAGTAGAGGGAGCTTAGTCACAGGTGCCAAAGCTGTGGTTTGAGCTCTGCTTGGTTTAGACTGTGCTTAGTGTCTGAGAGATGCTGCTATATCAGGCTGAGCAGAAACACAAAGGACAACAGACTTGACTGTAGCGCTCTCCTTCCTGATTGGCAGGAGGGCAGAAACTGAATCTCAAAAAAAGAAATACAATTTACTTGTTTAACGTTTTAAAACATTAGGCACAAATCATAGAATTCAAGAATAACACACAAATTTAATCTAGATAATTTAGATTGACTTTTCTAGTGGCACAACAGCTAGTTCAACACATTTACTCTCCTATGAGGATCTATAAAGTAATTAGGTTCTTGAGCTTAAAAAATTCAACTGTTTACAAAACCCTTAGCTCCTACATCATAAAAGTATACGAGTGTGGACACAGTGACCGCTACTCACGTAACCATGGGTGTGGAGGTGACAGTGGGAGGGGAAAGAGTGGAAGGAGCACTGCCCTGTTTCTCTAGCCTAGAGCTGGTTCCGGTGAAGATCCTGCCTCTCCCTGTGGAGGTTCTGCCCAGGACTGCCTGGTGCACCATGGCCATGTCCCCAGCCACCAGCGAGGAAGGGTCTAGGATCAAGAGAAAAATGGATAAATCAGAATCTACCAAATACAACGGGTGTCCAGTGACTGACTTTGGTTCTGACACATTACAAGACAGTTACACAAAATAGGACTGAGACAATAGGTTCAGGGCAAAAATCACCACAGGACCTCAGATAAAGTGCAGACAAAACGTACTGTAGGACAGAAAACTAACTAAGACACTACAAGAGTACAGTCAAAGCAGAAGAACTGCTGCAGTGTAGAAGCACTGGCATTATTGGAAACAGTAGTGTGGGGTTAGGAGGTAGTAAAGCCTGAGATGACAGTGTAGGATGCTAGTTCGAGGGGGCGGGGTTAGATCCACCGGCATATCTACAGGGCTCTGAGGAGCCATAGACATAAAGAGATTCAGTCAGCAGCTCTAAACCTATTCTAAAAACCAGTGCATGGCTCAATCTCCAGTACTGTATACATTTCTGATTTTGGAGAGAACAAAAAAGCTCAGGCGAATGACACTAAGTCAGCAGTGAAACACTGCTACATTGAAGTATGTCATAAATAGAGACAAATACTTACCCGATGTACCAGATGAGGGTTTGGACGAGGCTGTACCGATAGTAGCCTCCACTTGAGGATCTGAGAAGGGGCTGGCACTCCTGTCCAAGTTGCACATCCATCCATAGAAACCAGGCATCAAGACAGTTACACTCTGTTGATACGACAAGAGTCAGCAGTGACAGAAGTTAAAGATGGCATGGGTGACCTCAATCCTAACAGCCTTGTTCAGCTGGTGTAATGACTTACCTTTCCCACTAGCTCGTCCTTGCTGTAGCCGAACAGGCTGAGGGCCAGGTGGTTGTGGATCCTGTGGATTAAGCCATCAGGGTGGAGGAGGAGGAGGCCACTCAGAGGAGCAAACACCCACACCGTCCCAGAGTACACCAGTGCAGAGCTGGGGGAGAGGACACTGCGGTCCTCTTTGACTTCTGAGGGAATCAGCACACATGTATAGAAAATACAATTCGTGACAACAACTCAACTCACCAACTTAGAATATTTTCCAACTCAGTGGTTTACTTTTTCCCCGAAGGGCCCACATTTTCAAAATAGTTTTTTTTACCCTGTGCTAATTTTTCTGGATATTGGGTTTGGTTAGTCAAGAAGATTTTACCTCATTAAGAGGCTACTATGCTACTACCACACACTATTACTCATATTATAAAGGTTGCCATCTTATATCAATATCACAAGGTCTGGAGAGGGCTTTGGCAGCAGAAAACATTCATGCCATTAGCTTTAGATACCAATTGCTTGAGAATAACATGGGATGTCTTTTAATATCTCCTCGACCTGTGTTTATGTCCCAGCCCAGTCTTGAAAAGCACTGAGCTAAATACGTTACCAGAGGACAGCTCTTTTCCATGAGGCTCGCAGTGTTCAGGCTGTGATGCTGCTGCTGGTCTGCACACTGGGGAGGTGAGAAGGGAGCATCGTTGTTTCTGCTGTGTATCTGATCCTTCAAGAGTCTCTGTTGTGTAGGTGCAGCTAGTCCCGTTGTTTTGCTGTTGGGGTTTCCCACATACCACTTCCCCCTCTAGTTTGATACACAGCGGGACTAACGCTCCCCCTCTGCTTTGACCGCACACTCTCTGAACCCTCTGCTTCTGAAAGGAGAGCAAAGTCAGAGAAGAGAGACTTATTTGAGCTTAAACTGTTGTGATATCGTTTACTTTCTAGGTATTACTGAACTGTCCAAGAAGCACATTAGTGAACAGAAACTTGAAAGGGGAGCTTATGAAGCCATTTCCTTAACTGAGTGGGACAGTTTCAGTTCTCAAGTGTGCTTACTTTGGGCAATGCATGGCTGTGAAGGGGGATTTGTAAAGAGGGGATTAGCTCCATAACAGACACCCCTGTCAACTCCTCAGTCTGGTGGTATCCATGGAGATTGGCAAACGCCAAGTCACAACTGAGGATATTGCCCTAGAAATGACAACAAAAGATTAATTACAAATTGTTTTAATGGGTAAACAATGGTAGTGTTAACCTGGTACTATATAATTGAGGGTGTGCTCAGGATAACACTAAAATGCTGTTAATGTTAACGGTGGAAAGATTCCTAATATCACATTTCACAGACCACATTTCTAATAAATAGGGATGTAACAATAGTTAAAACTTGCTAACCTTGCACTCTCTAGTGTTCAAACAATGCAAAAGAGAAAAGATCATGCTAGGTGTCAGATATTAAGTGTCAGATATTAGATTACAGCTGAAATCGTGAACATTTTTCCACAATTGATAGTCAAATTTTTTTTAATCACAAAATTTTGTGTAACAAACTTTTGTTACATCCCTACTAATAAAATAGCTAAATTCTGATATACTTACATCTTGTGAAAAGGAGAGAAAGGCTGATATCCTCTCCACATTCTCAATCATGACAAGCCAGTGTTGTTCTCCATTCTGTGATTGTCTGTAGGTACACACTGACACTGGCACCTCTCCAGAGATAGTCACAGCATCCATCTACAGGGAGAATAGCACATAAAACATACAAAGACACATTCTTAAACATAAAAAGGCACATTCTTACAACTGGTGGTTTAAGAAAAAATATTTGACTGCCAAGTCACATCAATCGTTCTACACAATGAAGCTTGGGGAAAATGTAAGCATTCAGCATACTTGTTACTTGCACTCAAACTTATTTTTGGCCCAGCACCTGTTTGAACTTTTTTACTGAAGATATTTCATACCACTTTTCCAGACACAACTGCAACAGTTCCATCTACTTGCAGATACTCTTCTACCAATGCTTCATCCAGGACCTGACTGGTTTTCTTCAAAACACACGACAGCTTTTTCCCAATCAACTCATTAGTGGAACACTCAAACAGTTTGCAGGCCTCCTCATTGGCAGACAAAATCTGCAAAAAAGAACAAAAACACATTGATAGGAAGTGCTCTAGTTACAGTACAGCAAGATTGGCAATTGCAGTTCCGCACTGATCATTCATTCCAAGTAACAGCACAGACAGTACCTCTCTGGTTTTATGGTCCACAGTAAGGATGGCTTTGTTTGAGCTGAGGACAGATGGGGATCCTGAGAGCCCAAAATCTCCAGAGGTTAACTGGCTGAACAGAGTTTCGTCAGCCTCTGACATGGTAAACGGGTGTGGCAGGGAGGCAGCTGAAATGTGGGAGCCAAGATGCAGGCTGGAGATTTGGAGGTTTCTCGCTGCTACAGAACTGCATACGTCCAGACATTTACCTATGAGCAAAAATTGGTGGCACATATCGTTAGATTCTCTCCTCCCCATCCTTGTCGTCATCACAATTACAGGCAAAAGAGGAGCTTGTGTGCCAATGGCTAGAGGCTTGTGCAGCACATAATACTCACCTGTCATGG
>OOFE01031016.1:4243-16476 GCA_900323365.1 Monocentris japonica | reverse complement strand
TACCTTTGGGATGTGGTGGAACGGGAGATTCGCATCATGGATGTGCAGCCGACAAATCTGCAGCAACTGCGTGATGCTATTATGTCAATATGGACCAAAATCTCTGAGGAATGTTTCCAACACCTTGTTGAAAGTATGCCACGAAGAATTAAGGCAGTTCTGAAGGCAAAAGGGGGTCCAACCCGGTACTAGCAAGGTGTACCTAATAAAGTGGCTGGTGAGTGTATATACTTCCTAGGCCAGCTCAAGAGGTGCTGTTCTGTAGCTGACCCTGACCTCTGACATTCCTGGAGGGGGTGGGGGAAGCAAAAAGGGGATTTTCCTACAGGCATCAATAAAGTATCACAAGATTATTGTTATCGTAATGCATTTTGAAAAGTATTTCTCACTTCTTTTTTTTGATTAAGGTCAGGGCATTTAATGTAATGATAGTTCATTTAAGTATGACAGATGAAATGTCACATTGTTACAGGATAAGGGTGGAGATGGTGCAAAGGAGCTGGAGGGATTTCATTCAGATCGCATGAAAGTAGTCCAACTGGATGTCTGCAGTGAGGAGCAGGTGAACCAGGCTGTGGAATACATTAAAGACAGTCTGGAGGACGTAGAGAGAGGTAAATAATATACTGCATTAGCTGCTACCGCTGCTAACCTGACTGAAATGTGTTAGCTTGGTAAAAAAGTTGAGTGACTTTAAAACAGCTTTGAGTTCTGACTCTTGGTTCTTTGAGTTGCAACTTTTTTCGGCCTGCTACCATAGGTGCTTTGAATTGGAAGCGTTATCCGCTGTGACATTCTCTCATTGTTCTTGACCAGGTCTTTGGGCTGTGGTGAACAATGCCGGCGTGTCGACGTTTGGAGAAGTAGAGTTCACTTCCATGGACACCTATAAGCAGGTGTCAGAGGTCAATCTGTGGGGCACCATCAGAGTCACAAAAGCCGTCCTGCCCTTAATCCGCAAGGCCAAAGGTCAGCAGCTGGAAAATCACATATTGCACATTATCAACATGATTCACGCATTTCAAATACTGGTCAGAACAGTGCCAAACTGCAGCAAGCTTAAAGGGATGCTTTGGCATTTGGGATTTTAGTTGGTTGTTTTTCTTCACTGGACATGTGTCACATTTGTTCCTCAGGTTCGCAAAAATGACATATAAGCATTGTTAGCATTCCTCCTTGAAATCAAGGGACACAGCTAATGGCTTAGCTGCACCCTTTCAGTGAGGAATGCTAACAAGCCATTTTGGGAAACTGAAAGACAAATGTAAAACATTGTTTCCACAATGTGATAACTATTCGGTGAAGAAAAAGAACTAAACAAAATTTGAAATGTCACAGTGTCCCTTTTATTTAAAGGCTAAAAATACAAAACACCAGCACTTCTTAATGCTATCAAACATGATGATAGAATCCATGTTTTAATGCAGTGTAATAATGATAACATAAACATTGGCCTAGCTATTCAGAATATATAAATGTACAATTTTCTTTTTCAGTTCAGTAAGTGTTCAGTAAATGTTATACTCATACAGTATTGCTGTTGCTTGATTATCAGGGCTTTAAATGGTAAAAGCCAGTCTTATCTAGAGTTTATCCATGGAAGGAATCCTCAGCTAAAAGAAACATTGGATTTCTTTGGGTTATGAATGAGTGACTCTATGAAACAACACTGCAGTGATGTATCATCAAACATGCATCATACAACACATCGTTTTGAGAGAGGGGTATCCTTACATGTCCCATGGCACCAGAGTATAAAACTGTTGAGCACATTTCTGATACCTTATGTCTCTTAATTGCAGGCCGTGTCGTGAACCTGGCCAGTATGTATGGGAGGTTCAGCAACGCCCTGCGGTCACCTTACTGTGTATCTAAATACGGTGTGGAAGCCTTCTCTGATTGCCTCCGCTATGAGATGAAGGCCTGGGGAGTCAAAGTCTCCATCATCGAGCCGGGTAACTTCATCGTGGCCACGGGCATCCTTACCCGGGACATTGTGGTCAACACGGCCAACAAGCTGTGGAACGAGGCACCCTCTGCTGTGAAGGAGGACTATGGGAAAGCCCACTTTGAGCAGCACATGGCTTTGATGCGCTCCTACTGCAACGGCGGACAGAAGGACGTGGCGCCTGTTTTAGATGACATCACGGACGCCATCATGTCCAAGCGCCCTTACACACGATATAACCCCATGGAGCCTCACTGGTGGATCAGAATGCAACTGGTGACCCACCTGCCCGCCGCTATATCTGACCGCCTCTACTTCTGAAAGAGAATCTGCTACTGTGCTAGCTACTTCCACTGCACTCCCTCGAATCAGAGAGCTGCCCACGCTTAGTTGCATATTTTGGAACTGACTGTCTACCACTACACAGGTCTGCAGACTCGCCCTCAACAGGGGTTTCAGCTACGTATTCCTCAACACTTGAAATCACTCATTAAGCCTTAAAATTTCCTGTTTTTTGTAAACTGTCAGTAAATGATTGCACTTTGCTGAGAACCGTAACTTTTTATCTATACACAAGTAGCACGTGGAGCTTGCTGTCTTATGTGGGGGGGAAAAAAAATCGCAATCTTCCCCTTTTTAGCTTCTTTGTGAGACCTTTCCCTTCGATAGAGATATTTAACTATTGGCCTTATGGGAAACTGTGGGGCCCCGCTGGCACAAGGACCAAAGCTAGTAAAGCTCAAGAGAACGCTCCTGCTGTTCTGTTGTGGCTTATGCCGGAACAAGCCAAGGTCAGCTACTGTAAGACCATGGTGCGATTTGGCTAGACTCACCCCAAGGTTATGTAATGAAAACACAAGCCTGCTTTGTCTTTCATGCTCCACGAGATCCTACATGCTACTTTTGCAGTGAGGTTGATTGGTGTGACTCACGGGCATGCTTGAACAAATGCTTTTTTTTGATGTGAAGAAGTATTTGTGTATGGTAAGATGTGAATGTGAAGACCATTACTATATTTTGGAAATATTACAATCACAATGGCCTTTTAAAGAACGATTTGAAATAAAGTGACATAAACGTCATGCTTTTTTAAAACTTTGAGACTCTGGGTGCTGCCATTATACATGTACTCATACAGCTAACCACCAGGTGGTGTACAAGCGTCATAAAACATTGTTGAAAGAAACTGCTGCTGTCCCTGTCCTAGTATCTGCTGTCTACCAGATCATGTCCCAATTTAAGTAGAATTATAATCCAGCTAAATTACCTACATGTAAAGGAACATGAACCCAATTTTCATTCACACTTGTGGACAATCAGAATCTCAATCAAAACATCAATGCAGATATTTGTTCAAATTAAGATTGTATGTATATATGTCACTATATTTGTATACAAAATAAAATCTAGGCCTAATCTGTATCCAAATGATGTATTGCTAATTTCCTGTATTTTGTAATTAATGACTGCAGAAATCTTCAATCCACACTGAAGGAGTATTACAAATTAAAGGGCATACTTTGGCTTTTCTCTTTGACAGTAGATAAAAGCAAGACAGTACAGACTATCATTTTTGTGGTTTATTACTTCCTTTGAACAGTCTAATAAACTCTTCTAAATTATTACACGTGAAGATTTCCCCTCCATTAAACAGTATTAAGAGCATTACATTTATTTTCACAGCACGGCCTTATCATTCCTCAGCCTGTATCTGCTTTCTTCTCTCTCTCTCGTACAGAAAAAGCTTTGTGAGACAAAGAACACCATAGAAAACATGGAAGCAGCACAAAAGCACCAAGTTGACATGGATCATTTGTTTTGAATACTATCAAGAAGTTATTCTGTATTGAAGGTTAATTCAGGCTCGTCTAACAGTCAAAAACCGAATTATGATGAATAAAAACTAGAATTTGGTCAACAGTTTCCTGATAATATTTGTTACAACTGACCTCAATGTCTTTTTTTTTTTAAGCCGTTTTAAAACCCATTTCTGTACAGCTGTAAGGCTCTGCTCATGCAGCCTCCGTTGGTGTAAAATGAAAAAGATCCCAGTTTCTAACAATATCTATGCAGGGAGATAGTTCTGTACTTGAATATCGATTGAAACATTTACGTAATTGAACTTTGTACATATTTAAGTGGCTAAACTGCAAAAGTGAATGTCTCACACTAGCCATATATGAAATATATATAGACATACACAATCTATTTCCTTGGAAACTATGAGCATTTTGTTCACAACCAACAATGTGTGATACCGTTACTGAGGTGCTCATATATATGAGATTCAGGTCATGATTACATCACACCTGGGATTATGACTGAATGAACACCAGCACATATTTTATACATTTAGGCATTCACTGTTCACTTAAGTTATATTTGATGAAATTAACTATAGTAAGGTCACTTGATACGACACACATCAGCATCTAATGGGCATTTTATGAGACAAATTAAAAAAAAAAGTGACACTGACATTTGCAGCCAAAGGACTTGATGCCAAACTAAACTGAACACTTGATAAGTAAATACTAATCTCTATGAGGATGTTTTCAGAAGCCGGGGTGTGAGGATATCACCCCAACACATCGCTCACTATTCAGACTCAGCAGACGCACATGCAAAGCTTTAACCAAATAGCACAGCGTAGTGACAAGAGAAGGGGGAAGCACTACTAACAGGATGACACTAAACCTTTGGTTGACAGTAAGCTTTGAAGGCACATTAGAAATGTCCTGGTAAATCCGTCAAAATGGGGCGTAATGCGTTGGCGTTTCTCACTATAATGCTGTGTAATATTGCAGATGCTGTAGAATTGGAAGTCAAGGAGGAAGAAGCTGGTTGTTCTTAATAGCTGATTTCTACCTGAGTAGTTACTGTAAACTACTGCAGCTCCACCCTCTCTCTCACATCTTTGCAAAGTGGCAGCAACATGACACCCACGTAACAACCAGGGTTGGGGAGTAATAAATTACATGTAACAGGATTCCTGCAATTACACAGTATCTCATCTAGTGACTGAAAAAACAATCAGATACATAAACATCTGTATAAAAAAAAATGAGTTATTAGTGCAAAACACTAGGAAAAACACTAAAGACAAGCGTGTGACAAAACTTGAAATAATGGCTCTAGGTGATACGTGTTCAAATCATCTGTTAAACTTCCTCTTCCATAGATTTAGGATCCAAAATTAACATGACCTAAACCATTTTACTGAGTAAATCAATTGTATTTGTCACTTTTAAGCAGGTAATCAGAAATATGTTACATTTTTAAGGTAAATATTCCCAACCCTGGTTACAACCAGGAGAAAACAGTGGCTCTGATTAAAAGTTCATATCTTGGAATTTTGTTTTCCATAAAAAAAATTGGCTATATTCACATAATTAATGGAAGAGTTTGACTTGTAGGTGTGAAGTTTTGCCTTTTTTAAACCCATCATAAATCACAGGTCTTTTTACCGCTTGAAGTCATCAAATCTTTGACAACTGTAAAACGTAAAACAGTCACATAGTGTTAGTCCTTGTATCAATCGCTCTGTCAATCAATTGGGGAACAGAGAAAAAAAGTTCACACCCATGTTGTGTGTTCTTTGCAGCAGGGCTTCAGTTTGTTTATGCTTGGATTACAGACTGGGCCTTAAAGGCCCTTCTGAATTACTCCATTTTAAAACTCCCTTTATTCTCCACCACAATGTATCAGCATTGGCCTCCATTCTCTTCCCCACCCTTATGATTGGGATTGGTATTCCAGATACTGTAGCCAGTGGAATAGATTCGCCAAGTCTCCTCCCTGGATCTCAACTCGCTTTTGTTTTTAGGGTCATTTTTCCATTCCTCCTCTCTGAAATCTCTCTTCCTCACTCTGAGCTCAGGTCCAACTTGCCACAGCTGGAGAAGTCATTATCGCAGCATCATGATCATCCTGCTGAGCCCGCTGGAGCAGCTCACCGACGCTGTTGGGGCTATAGGTGCTGGATGTTAGCTGCCCCTCACATTCCGCCTCTAACACTACCTGGTCCATTTTTACTCAACAACCATCCTTTCCTTATCCCATATCGGTAAACATAAACTAGGTGCTTTCTTCTGGAAACATCTTTAAGATGATATTCTAACCTGAGGTTGACCACAAATTAGGGGGATATTCTTTGAAATCAAAAGCTTGCACTGAGAGACATCACAGTACTAGTACTAACACGAGGCCCAAACACCTTTAACTTGACAAATGATGGACAAGAAAAAAATACTATGAGAGGCATTCAACCAAGTTGCTTTTCTTTCACAGGTACTAACCAAAAGCAGCCTTAGTTGTATGCACAAAAACTTTTGTGCCTGTGGGAGGAAGAGGGCGTTTCCTAGCTTGATGTATACAATCACACAACCCCGACCCTGGAGTGACCCTTCCTCCTCCATTCCCTCCCATGATCCCTAATTCAGCAGCAGTGACATCATCTCTGGATGGTCTGGACAGGCTCTCTTTTTCTCCTCCCTGGTCCTGAGACTTGGGTGTTGTGGTGCTGCACTACTCTCAGTGTGTCTCCCCTCAGCCCACCCGGGGGGGGGAATCTGCACCAAGCATGCCCCAGAGTCAGAAAACAAAAGGAAAGGGTTCGGCTCTTTGCATAACCTCCAGACATATGAGTAAATTCCCATCATGCATTTGAACAATCTCTCTCTGCGCCATCTCTTGGGAGATAGTGGATGTGATGATCTATTCTGTGACAAATACACACACACGCACAGACTCATGGGATTTTTTTGAGAGGATGAGCACCGCATTCTGTGCTGCCTCAGCTTTGTAACATTCAAATGATAAGGACACAGAATGTGAGATAAGCAGATCTGCTGTATATATAAAAAAAATAAAATAAAATAAAATAAAATAATTCAATGTCTAGTTTTAACCATACACAGGTAGGAGAATCCTCCAAATCTCCGCTGCAGTCATTGAATCTTCAAAAGCAGACACCCATAACCATGATAGACTCCTAATTGAATTGGATCAATAAATATACTTTGGTCACTTGATTATTTTTATTCATGATTAGCAGTTAGCAGAAGTTGTGGATTAGTGTGTCCACAACACAGCATTCCATGAAGGATGAGTTAAGACAGACAACACAAAAATGAGTTGAAATGTAGAACTCTAGCCTAGACTCTGGATTTGCAAACATCCATCATCTAAACACGCCTCATATCGGTGGGTTGTCGGGTACTGGATAGAGTTAAAATCATCACATTTTAAAAAGAAACTGTTAAAAAGATTATATATTATCAACAACAAAAAAGAAAACTAAATGTAGATCTAATAGATGTCAAGGTGGAAATACATGGCATTGCCTATGACCTAAACACATCTGGATATTTTAGACTAGTCGACCAAGAGGTCTATAGTCTACTCTCAGGAGTCCATAGTCTTTATATCTCCCTCCTCCATTTCTCTGTCTCTCCCATACGCCCCCCTCTCTCTCCTCTTGGAATGCTCACAGATCTGGGCATATAAGTCCTGATGATGTGTTGAGTCTTCAGGCTTTGAGTTTGAATGTTAGTGTGTGTCCTGGTGTCTGCATGCATCATCAGTGAATGTATGTATGGATGTAGTTAAGAGTGTGTGTGTGTGTGTGTGTGTATATAGGTGTGTGTGTGAGAGTGAGAGATCAGGAGGCGGCCAGGGCCTTAATCAGGTACAGTTTGTCTCCCTGCTCACTGGTGAAGATGGGGGCCTTTTTGTAGTGTTCAACAAGCTCCTCCATAGAGTTGAACTTGCGCTGTCCAATGCAGTAAAGGTTTTCCTTCAGCTGCACTTTGAAATGCTTGTTCTTGCTCTGCGCTTTCAGGGAGATGGAGAAGTCATTTGGCTGTGAAAAGGGAGGGAAAGATAGGGTTACCATTAGCGTTCAAATAGTGTTTCAAAGTATTTTGCCTGCTGGGACTCAAAGCGTAATGTGTGATAGGAAATACACAACATATCAAATCAATAACCAGGTAGGAGACATAATGAGCAGGTGTTGCTACTGACCGATGACTCGCTATCCCGGATGAGGAAGTCTCCCTCTGTGCCTCTCTGGTTGAGGGCCACCTCTGCCTGGTGGCGTGTCACCTTTCCATAGTACCACTCTTTCCCCGCAAAACGCCCGCTGCCTGAAGGCGAGATGTAGTCACAGTCAGGTGTGGGTGGCCCAGCAGGCCCAGCTGAGGGATTGTGGGAGGTGGAGTCCAGCACAGTGACGTAGTTCTTAGGCACCAAGCCCAGCTGTCCGTCCGCTTTGCGGCACTTCCACCATTCAGGGTCATTCTCAGGCTTCTCCACCACCTCCATCACCTCGCTCTTCTCAAAGTTCAGCTCCTCGTCATTGCCTGAGCTGAAAGGGTAGAGCGCCTGCACTGTGTGCAACACCCTGTTTCCATTTGTGGCGCTGCTTACTACGGCTGCCAGCTTTTCTGTTAGCGATCCAGCCGGGTCACCCGGACCACCCATGCCCCCTCCCCCCGCCGTCCCATCCATGTCCTCCGTCACATAGTTGGACGGGAACCAGCCAGACCGTCCATTATAGCTGCCACGCCACCAGCCATCACTGCACTTCTCCATCACCACAACCCGTGTGCCCTTTACCAGCGACAGCTCATCCTCCCGCTCCGCTGCGTAGCTGAACTTGACCAGGGCAGGCAGGTTGAGGTCGTACAGCCGCTCACCATTATCTGCATACATGTCTGAGTCAGCGTTGGAGGCCGTGTCTTTCATCTCTGCCTTTCTGCTCTTCACTTTTCCAATTCCTAGACAGAATAATCAGGGCAAGGTGTTAGGTTTTACAAAGAGAATGTCATCACCTTCTACTGTGAAATAAAGTCCAGTGAATTAGGTCAGGAGCTTTAGCACGAGACATCTGGCTAACTGAATCAACACAAAAACATTCAATGTGATGTATAGAGCCAATTTGATGTAGAGAATCCATTGAAAAACAAACACAGTAAAAGAAAACCCAGATAAATACCAGGCAGCGATAATAAGCATTAGGGGTTGTGTTGAAATACAGGGAGGGTGGGTGAGTAGGCCTAAATACAATTCTTTTCCACATTACAGTACCTAGGCCTTACCCTCCACCCCTCCAAATACATTCCTGCAGTTTAGTCCTAGGTTCTGAAGAAACAGAAAACCAATGCAGGTCAGACACAGATTGTAAAAATGTCTGAATGACATGTCCACTTGGCCTACAAAGAGCAAAAAGTTCAAAGTAATAACTACCTCACACTGAAATAAATGACTCGTTGAACTAGCCTTAAAAAAAACAATGTCAAAAATCTACTCTGAGGAATATAATATCTACACTACATTGCAGCATGCTTAACAAATGCTGACAGCTCCCAACAACCCATGTATGAAGGCCAGCCAGGGTTGGTTATCTGTGAGGTTTGTGTTAAAAAAAAGAAGGGGTGAAACAACTGAGGAGTCAAGAGGAAAGAGGAGAAACACACACTGAGGCAAAATAGGAATGATTAGGTCTATTTCTACTTCAATATTACTACTGGAAAGTCATACACTAATATCCCAACACGTTCTATACCTTACACAGCGAGTGCATGTAATCACCTGAGCCTTAACAACCCAAAAAGGCTCAGTCACATTTCATTGTTGCTAATCGCATTGCGCTAATCACCTCGGCTGCCCTGACATCTGCGGCCTGACCGAGCCTGGCTTGCACTGCAGCTGGATACCAAACTCTATCCGCTTTCTTCCAACACTGTCCCTCGCTCCTTCCTTCCCTCTGTCCCTCATTCCTCACATCCGCCACTCCATCTCTCCTTACCCCAGTCACTCTGTACCCTGCCGTCGACACACCACTCTGAGCTGATAAGTTGACTTAAGTGTCAGGGAGGGATGATTCAGAGCATATTCATCAACACTATCACCAGTGGTTTAGCAGAAGACTACTTTTTCTAATATCAGCAAGAGGGGAAAATAATAAATTTGGCAAAGTGTATGATCCTTCATCTCCTGTAAGCCTACATGGCTTTACAAGCCATATCTTTATTGGCATCGTACAAACAACACAAAGGTTCACGGACATGGGCTGCAACCCCTCCACCCGCCCAAAGGGCCACACACACACACACACACACACACACACACACTAAGTAACAATAGCAAGGGAGGGTGATTTAGCGTGTGTTCAGTCATCCTCTTGGCATAGTGGAGGACTACACTGTCACACCTTCTCTGCAACAGGAGGGGGATTACCAGGCCCTTTGGCCTTTCCCTGGGTAGTGGAGCCCTGGAGCCTAGGCCTGTGGTCATCGTCTTACTGGACAGGAATTTCCACTTGGCAGCCCGGCATGTTAACGGTTGTATGAAACACATGCGTAGCTAGCAGAAGGCGTAGTGGTGAGAACACCACGGCTGCCCAGTTTCCAAGAGACCAGCAAACAGCTCAAATATTCACAGCCACAGCCTACCCTTACGTTAGGCTTGATACCTTCTCCTGTAAAACAGGGAAAGAAACATTCAACCATTTTACTTGTTATTGCAATGCTAATACCATTATTGGATTGTTATCATAGGCCTATTGCTATCACCAAAGACCTTTCTGATGATGTAGGCAGACTGATCGTAGACAGTGAGCAGACTAAAGGCAGTGTCGCTCTCTTTTTGATTACGTTTGCAAAGCTGTTGCTTGCATAATCAGAAGTCAGCTGGGTGAAATTACACAGGGAGGCAGGGTGTAGTCCCAGGACAGTCCTGGCAGGATGATGTGCATGTGTGTTTTCTGAACGGAGACAACATGACTAATATGTCATGACGCCATACTAAATCTGTTTCACCACAGATAAACTGTCGCCGAAAGGTGTCCGTGGCTCACCGAGTGGAGACAAATTTCATGGTAGCGTTGAGTCCACAGTCAAATTGCTTCCAGGTAGACCCTATCATTAGTCACACAACTGTACATGTCTACAGCCTCCAGACAGGGTATTAGAGCAACCTTACCATCTCTAATACCGCAAAGGCCAACATAGAAAAATCAGACAAAAAAGCATAGATGTTAAAACATTATTTAAAAAAAAAAATAAATAAATAAAAAAAATTCAGTTCCACATGAAATAGATTAGTCTAGGATACAGAACTTGCTTCTTTCATAAATGCACATGTATGCCAACACAAACAGGTTAATTTCACTCCAACTCAGCAGTTATTTTCAGCCAAGGTGAAATGATGCCAAATGTTTTAAATAAATTCAAAAAATGAGATTGAGAGAAGCTAGACAAGCAAGAGCTAAAGTATCACACCCGCAATTTGGGGAAAAAACAAAACACAAAACAAGACGCTAGAGGTGCAAGCCCCAGGATGTGTGCCTTGTGCCCAGTTGGAACTGACCTAGTTAGCTCTAAGCAAAAGGTCAGCGGTCAACTCTACATAAATACAATACCTTTTAGCTCCAGCTGAGAGCCAAAATGCTTGGCTCGCTGGCCAGGTGACCTCAGGTGCCCTTATCATACATGCTATCAGAGGAACGTATTTGCTGCTTCCTGCTGTAGTCACAGGAAGGCTTTGCATTAAACAAGCATGGAACCCAAGACCGTCACACATTTGCCTGGCTGCTCAACTTAAGTCAAAGTAATGAAGGGAATTGGGATTTGCCTATACAGCGATAGGTAGAGGACACTGGGAGAAGATAAGGAGTTGTTATTGAGGGCATCTGCTTCGTACAGTCATGTACAATTTAGGCATTTAACAGAGGCTCATTCAAAGCAACTTACAAGAAGTGAGCAGGTAGGGCTTCAGTGTCACAACACTGAGCTGTTGTGATGGACACAACATTGGTTGTTTTGGGACGGTTTCTCTATCCAGTAGGCCACGCTGCCTGAGTCAGATCCTGCTTTTTGAGCATGGAACACTTCTTATTAATTTTTTGTCTGTTTTGTAATGTAAGAAACTGCCCCCCTGGAAGGGCATTTCAGTATCACTTAAGTTGTGATTAAATTCTCTGGAGCCATAAATGATCCTATAACACCCCACTATGTCCTGGGTTTTGCCACATATATTGACAATTGTCCTCACATTTGCAAAGGTCACAAATTTACAATATTAATCATTGGAAGGATATATTCCACTATCAATGTCTGTGATAGCCCAATATTAGCTTACAGTATTGGTCAGTGTTTGTCTACATTCACATATCTGTGGTGGCCACTGAACGCTGGAAAACTATCCCCGCAGCTACATACAATGCTTAATACAATGATAATTCATTATCTGGCTCCATGTCTCCACCTGCCCCCCACCCACC